>CM021103.1:650054061-650112980 GCA_007115665.2 Sequoiadendron giganteum | reverse complement strand
TTGGCCTTGCACATTTAGCCTCCATCATCAAAAAGGAAAACTACACTTTTTAGAGCATTCTAAGGCGATTATTAGATAAAATAAAAAGGTTAGGTGGGGGTTGTAGAAAGTGACTCTGAATAAAAGAAATTCAACTTGAATGTCTTTGAATGATGGAGTGACACTTGTCACTCTCTCATTCAATCATCTCTTCCCATCTCCCCAAATTCGCTCACATTGTCGAAAATCAATAAAATACAAACTAAGTCCTAAAGCATGGTTAACAAAGATTTATCAAAGTGTTTCGCTATGAGATTGAAAACAGAGAAGAGGCAGAATGTAATCTTTCTATCAAAGTGTTTCACTAAGAGGAGAATGTGACTTCAGCTTTGACACACCTTCAGATACCCTTATTCTTATGAAACATTTTTGTAAGTTATATTATAATTATTTTCAACAAGGTAATATAGGTTCTAAAAATTTAACTCTATTTTTTTGATATGTGAAAAAATATCTTGATGATGTATACATTGCTGATCATATTTGTGATAGACTGATAGACCTGTTTATAAAAAGTACAAAAAATAATGAAACACTCAAAATTTGCTTCCAAAAATGATCATGAAGTGTATATTTATACTTATGCTAATATAACTACACTTTCTCTTTTCACAAGGAAGATGTAAAAGAAATTCAAGTTGAATATCTTTGACTGAGGGAGTGACACTTGTCACTCTCTCATTCAATCCTCTTTTCTCATCTCCTCAAATTCACTCACACTACCGGAAATCAATAAAATACAAACTAATTACTAAGGCGTGGTTAAAATCTTTATATCAAAGTGTTTTGCTATGATATCAGGAAGAAAGAAGAGGCAGAATGTAATCTTTCTATCAAAGTGTTTCACTAAGATGAGGAGAATGCGACTTCATCTATGACACCTTCAGATACCTTTATTCTTATGAAATATTTTTATAAATTATATTATAATTATTTTCAGCAAAGTAATATAGATTCTAAAAAAATTCTTTATTTTTCTGATATGCGAAAAAATATATTGATGATGTATACATTGTTGATTATATTTATGATAGACTAATAGACTTGTTTATAAAAACCACAAAAAAAATGAAAAACTCAAAAAAAAAATTTAAAAATGATCATGAAGCTTCAATTTGTACTTATGCTAATATAGTTACACTCTCTCTCTCTCTTCACAAAAAATATAAAGGAAATTAAACTTGAATCTTTTTGAATAAGGGGGTGACACTTGTCACTCTCTCATTCAATCCTCTCTTCCCATCTCCCCAAATTCACTCACACTACTAGAAATCAATAAAATACAAACTAATTCCTAAGGCGTGGTTAAAATCTTTCTATCAAAGTGTTTCACTATGAGATCAGAAAGAAAGAAGAGGCAGAATGTAATCTTTCTATCAAAATGTTTCACTAAGAAAAAGAGAATGTGACTTCAGCTATGACATCTTCAGATACCCTTATTCTTATGAATTTTTTTTGTAAGTTATATTGTAATTATTTTCAACAAGGTAATAGAGGTTCTAAAAATTTAACTCTATTTTTTTTGTATGTGAAAAAATATCTTGAGAATGTATACACTGCTGATTATATTTATGATAGGCTGATAGAATTGTTTATAAAAAGTACAAAAAATAATGAAAAAACTCAAAATTTGCTTTCAAAAATGATCATGAAGCTTCAATTTATACTTATGCTAATATAGCTTGGGCTCATGACCTTGTTCATGGTGTTTATTCAATGATAGATCTTGTAAAAACATCACAGAAGGAAGGAAAAAATGGAAATCGTGAAGAAGAAAACAAAAGGAAAAAAAAAAGGACAAGGAATTTGTATATGTTTTTTATTCTAAAGAAAAACATGAAAAAAAAATGAAAGGTCAACACACATGGGGAGTTTGCATTCATGTTTTTTTTTATTCTGAAAGAAAATAGAGCAAAAGTAATCCAAGTTGCATATCTATGTGATTCAAAATGTTGAAGCGGAATTGTATTGCTTCCACATCACCTCATAATGATTTTATTTAACAAAATGTTACTTCATAATTTGGGAGTCATTGATCGAATCATTTACTACATGCATTTTCAGGTTTTAAAAATTTTCTTTGAATGTCTATTATGTTTCCAACTCTAGAACAGTCAATCCCTAAAATGACCAAAATCACATGTTTTGTTAAAATCTTTGGAATGAAAAAGATGTCAATAGCAAAAAAATGAATTGTTACATTTTTATAGATTTTTTAGTAACTATAGAGTTTTTGACTTCAAGATTTATCAACCCCTAAAATGACCAACATCAAATGTTTTGTTAGAATCTTTGGAATGAAAAAGATGTCGATAGCAAAAAATAAAATGTTACATTTTTTATGGATTTCTTAGTGACTACACAATTTTTGGCTTCAAGATACTTCATGATGTTGGAGGAGCATCCAGTGGTGTAAGGGCAATCTTCCATCACCCAAAAATATTGTATTTTTCATTTGTTTGTAGTTTCCTTAATTGCCTTCGAGCCCATAGCAACTCATGCAGTCTTTGGGTTAGTTAGAAGCTTGAAACAACCAAAAATTGTCACCTGCTATTTTAAGTAAGTCAACCAATTTGAGTCGTATGGACACAAAATGTTGACCCCAAGGGGTGAAATTGGAAATAAGATTTTTGGTGAAAGAATTAAAATATCTTCCTGGGCAAAAAATAAAATGATCGGACTTTGGGTGTCAAAACAAAAGGAAAAACTACATTTTCTAGAACATTCTAAGGTGGTTATTAGGTGAAATAAAAGGGTTAGGTGGGGGTTGTAGAAGGTGGCTCTAAATAAAGGAAATTCAACTTGAATCTCTTTGAATGAGAGAGTGACACTTGTCACTCTCTCATTCAACCATCTCTTCCCATCACCCCAAATTCGTTCACATTGTCGAAAATCAATAAAATACAAACTAAGTCCTAAGGCGTGGTTAAAATCTTTTTATTGAAGTGATTTAGTATAAGATCAGGAAGAAAGAAGAGGCAGAATGTAATATTTCTATCAAAGTGTTTCACTAAAAGGAGGAGAATGCGACTTCAACTATGACACCTTCATATACCCTTATTTTTTTGAAACGTTTCTGTAAATTATATTATAATTATTTTCAGCAATATAATACAGGTTCTAAAAATTTAACTTCGTTTTTTCGACATGTGAAAAATATTTTGAAGATGTATACACTACTGATTATATTTGTGATAGACTGATAGACCTGTTTATGAAAAGTACAAAAAAAAATGAAAACCTCAAAAATTGTTTTGAAAAATGGTCGTGAAGATTCAATTTATACTTATGCTAATATAGCTACACTTTCTCTCTTCACAAGGAAGATATAAAAGAAATTCAACTTGAATCTCTATAAATGAGGGAGTGACATTTGTCACTCTCTCATTCAATCCTCTCTTCCCATCTCCCCAAATTTTCTCACACTATCGAAAATCAATAAACTACAAACTAAGTCCTAAGACATGGTTAAAATCTTTCTATCGAAGTGTTTCGCTATGAGATCGGGAAGAGAGAAGAGGCATAATGTAATCTTTATATCAAAGTGTTTCACTAAGAAGAGGAGAATTCGACTTCAGCTATGACACCTTCAAATACCCTTATTATTATGAAATATTTTTGTAAGTTATATTATAATAATTTTCTGCAACGTAATAAAGGTTCTAAAAATTTAACTCCGTTTTTTCGATATGTGAAAAAATATCTTGAGAATGTATACACTGCTGATTATATTTGTGATAGATTAATAGACCTATTTATAAAAATACAAAAAAAATGAAAAACTCAAAATTTGTTGTCAAAATGATCATGAAGCTTCAATTTATACTTATTCTAATATAGCTTGGGCTCATGACCTTGTTGATGGTGTTTCTTCAATGATAGATCTTGTAAAAACACCACAAAATGAAGAAAAAAATGGAAATCGTGAAAAAAAAGGGAAAAAAAAGGATGAGGAACTTGTATATGTTTTTTATTCTAAATAAGAGCATGAAAAAAAAATGAAAGGTCAACAGACATGGGAAATTTACCTTCATGTGTTTCGGATTCTGAAAGAAAATAGAGAAAAAGTAATCCAAACTACATATCTATGTGATTCAAAATGTTGAATCGGAATTGTATTGCTTCCACATCACGTCATTGATCGAGTCATTGATTCAAAATTTTGGAGTCATTGATCGAGTCAGTGATTCAAAATTTTGGAGTCATTGATCGAATCATTTACTGCATGCATTTGTGGGTTTTAAGAATGGTCTTTGAATGTCTATTGTGTTTCCAACCCTAGAACAGTCAATCCCTAAAATGACCAACATCACATGCTTTGTTAGAATCCTTGGAATGAAAAAGATGTCAATAGCAAAAAATGAATTGTTACATTTTTATAGATTTCTTAGTGACTACACAGTTTTTTGCCTCAAGATGTATCAACCCCTAAAATGACCAACATCACATGCTTAAAAAGATGTTGATAGCAAAAAATGAAATGTTACATTTTTTATGGATTTCTTAGTGACTACACAATTTTTGGCTTCAAGATGCTTCATGATGGTGTAGGCGCATCCAATGGTGTAAGGGCAATTTTGCATCACCCAAAAATATTGTATTTTTCATTTGTCTGTAGTTTTCTTAGTTGCATTGGGGCCCATGGTGACTCATGCACTCTTTGGGATAGTTAGAAGCTTGAAACAGCCGAAAACAGTCACCTGTTATTTTTAGTAAGTCAACCTATTTGGGTCGACGGACACAAAAAGTTGACCCCAAGGGGTGCAATTGGAAAATACGATTTTTGGTGAAAGAATCATCTCAAAATCCTGTACCGTTTGGAAGATATTAAATTTTCATCCCAAGGAATTTTTCTCCAATGAAATTTAAAACTAAAAATCAAGACCCTTCGAAGCCCCAGAACAATGTGTAAAATCTCTTATCTTTCAAATCTAGAAAAAAATAGTTGTAGATCTCTTCACAAGTTTTCCAACAATATATCACAATTGAAAATCCAATGGTCAGATCAAAAGTTTTGGCCCTAAGAAGTTACCCCACCAAAAAATGAACTTCATTAAAATATCTTCTTGCATAAGAAATCAAATGGTCAGACTTTGGGTGCCAAAACAAAAGAGAAAGCTACACTTTCTAGAAAATTCTAGGGTGGTTATTAGGTAAAATAAAAGGGTTAGGTGGGGGTTGTAGAAGGTGGCTCTGAATAATATATTTTCTTTCAAAGTTGATTTTGTTGTAATGAATCAAGCCCATGAAGTTGTAGTATTGTAATTTTTGAATCTATAATTTTATTTTCCAAAAATAATTGAGAGTGAATTATTTTATGTCTCGCATCTTCTGTGTTGATATCTATTGTTGTGTTTTGCATGGGTTTCTGGCGATGTAGCCCTCATCACATGATGTATCAACCAACATATCTTGCGGAAAAATATTGTGTAATCTCAACTCATGCTCATGTTAGAAACCAAGATCATTTGCATGCAATCACCTATCACATGCAAAAGACATGCAAAACCAAAGAAATTGTTTTGTAAACCTCAAAGTAAAAATGCATTATGGAAAATCAATTATTACAAAGAGATCAATCTTTATGAAGGAGATCAAGAAACCCTAAAAGGGAAACCCTAAAAGGGAAACCCTAAAAGAAACCCTAGTGTGCACACTTAATACTTAATCAATTATTAATGTGCCTAAGTTTAGCTTAAGCAGCTAAAGGAATAAGTGACTTAATTAAATAACCAGTATGATATAATTAATTAAGTGTAATAACTTATTACTCTAACACCCCCCTTAAGATGAACTTAGGAAGAAGCTAAAACACTAGAAGAAGATGCATGCAAGCAAAGATGGGTCCCGACAACTATGATTGATCGAGTACCCATTTACAAATGCAATAATGAGGTAGAGAAGGAAAACCCAGTGGGACAACAACTCAACTAAATAAAACTTACTTATTAATTAAGTAAATTAATTATTACCTAAGCAAAACCTAAGTAAAGTTATGCAAGTGTAATTAAATATTAATTACACTAACACCCCCCATAAGTGCAACTTAGGGAGACTAAATAAGCATGCACCTAAAACTAAGATAAATGCAAGAAAGTATGAATGGGTCCCAACAACAAGGCCTGATCAAGTACCCATGTACAAATGCAATAATGAGGTAGAGAAGTAAAACCCAGTGGGACAACCCCCTTACAATGAGATGACTATTGCAAAGAAGCACTGGAAGAACACTGTGGAGTAACACTGAAACCACAATCCAACAAGCAAGGAAAGATACGTCTGTTTACAACTAAAATCGGATGAGAGTCACTGATTGACTCAAGGAATCATGATAAAAGCAACAGCAGACCCAATGCCACAAAACACTCGAACACTCCAAACTGGAACAACCCTGGAATCCATAAAGCAACAGTAGATGATATGAATGATGATAGAATCTGGAAGCCGTGAATCTCAATGTCGATGCCAAACTAAGACTAAAACTCTTCCATGGGAACAAGTACCATAAAGACTCGGGAACATTAACCACAAATGTAGTGGCCCTCAAACTAAGATGGATTTGATGCAGATCATTAACCATAGGCTCTCAATTTAAAGTGTGAACCGATATGAATTTGATATGTGTCAATCTAAGACAAGAATGTGGTAAAAAAAAACTAAGAAACTAGATTACAACCCATTCGATTTGCTATCAAAACACAATGAAGATTATTATGCAAGAAACCCCCTCTATGGAATTTTATATCACTTCATTTATTACAATACCCAATGATTTCAAAAGGAGAGAATTCTTAAACATACATAAACAAAAAATAAAAATTGACCTCAGATTTTTGTAGAGGACTGAACCAGCTTTCCAATGCCGCAAGAATGGTGAAAAAAGGATCACCGAGTCAAAAGATATGCCCTCTGGAGTGAAAAACACAAGTTCTGAGTTCAAGGACCTGCAAAAATTAATTGGAGAAAAATCAAAGAAAACTACCTTTACCAGTGGATTGGTGTCGGAATTAGCTTTCCAACGATATCTTGTTTGTGAAAAAAGGACACCGTACGCAAAAGTTACGCCGAATTTTTTCAAAGGTGCTCCAAAATGGCCAATAAGGCCTGTAGGCAGCCCAAGGGGCTAAAAAAAATTTGGCCCCTGGTCCTGTGCTCGACCAGGGGCTAGTGGACAGGGGGCTTGGGCAGAGCCCCTGGTCGTCCATGTGACCACGTGGGTTCTACAAAAGTTGGTCGGGGATTGGGCGCATAGCGCCCGGTCCCCCATATGATCGCAGCAGTTGGTGTTGGAGCCCGTAGGGGCTGGACCCGGGCCAACGGCCGATAGGCAGAGCCAGGCTAGCGGCGGTGGTGGGATGGGGGAGCCACCGGTGGTGATGGCCATTGGGTGGCCGCACGATGGCTGCTTAGCGGTGGAACCCTTTTGAACTGCAAGCGTCGATGCGACTCCCGAAAAAAACACTTAAAAAAAAATCAATTTTCATGCAAAAACTTGCTTCGAAATGCGTGTCTAGCAAAAAAAATTTCCCTCCGAACCAGCTTTGCCTAAATCGACAAAACAAAGGGCGATCTTATGGTTTTGGGGTGATGCGAACGCAATGGCAGTGTCTGTTTTTTTCCAAGATGCTCTGAAAAATAGACTTCCCCCAGAGCTTCCAAAAAATCAGCCAACATGAAACCCTCACAAATTTGGCAAATCATGACCAAAATCTGCAAAATGAAAGCCAAACCTGACTTTTTCCAATGCTCTGAATCCAATAGTGAAGCCCAATCTGATCCAAGATGCTACATAGATGAACTCAAGGCATAAAATCCTCGAGGAACCCCAAACAAACTCTGCAATGAATTTCTCTAGAATTTGAGAAGGGGTTGCATGTCAAAGCTCTGATACCATGTTAGAAACCAAGATCACCTGCATGCAATCACGTATCACATGCAAAAGACATGCAAAACCAAATAGATTGTTCTGTAAACCTCAAAGTAAAAATGCATTATGGAAAATCAATTATTACAAAGAGTCAATCCTTATGAAGGAGATCAAGAAACCCTAAAAGGGAAACCCTAAATGAAACCCTAGTGTGCACACTTAATAATTAATCAATTATTAATGTGTCTAAGTTTAGCTTAAGCAGCTAAAGGAATAAGTGACTTAATTAATTAACCAGTATGATATAATTAATTAAGTGTAATAACTTATTACTCTAACAGCTCATTGTTTTCATAATAACTCTTTTTACTATTATACTAGGGCATTGCCTATTTGATACAATTAAAATCTTGTTGCGTTGTCATTATACCTTGAAATGAAAGAGGGAGCTACACCAAGATGTGAAGATGACATGAGTATTCGATCTTGCAAAGCTAGTTATGATCTCAACACAAACATGTTAGGCTATAGACAAACATGTTAGGCTAAAAAGCTAATCATAAAAGAAACAAATTTATAAGACACAAGAAGAAACAAGCTAGCATAATAAGACACAATCTGATCAAATAGACACAAGACACACACTAATAAGATAGATAGGCCTACAACTACTGCAAACTGCATTGCAGGACAGTCATAAAAAAGATGGGTCTAGTCAGGTTGCTCCCAAGCTAGATGCCAAGATATAAGATATCTAACACCAAGACACATGATATCAAATATTAGATAGTAGACACAAATAGTAAGACACGAAAGAATTATTTTGAGGAGAAGGCTTTCAAAAGGGGTTCTTTTAGTAGGGAACCCTTCTAGGCATCAAGACACCAAGGGGTCCTTTTGAAGGAACATGCCATTTGAAAGACACACCATTTTTTGTAAGTGATTCTGTCATCACATAATCCTTTTGAAAGATCTTTTATTAAGGAATCCAGTGGAAAGAATGCTCCTTTTTCAAAGGAAAGTTTTCAGACTCTTTCATTTTAGAAAAAGTGCTCCTTTTTTTGGGGAAATTTTCAGAGTCTTTCACTTATGAGATCCTTTTCAAATTTTTTTTCGTCCAAGAGTCCTTTTTGAGAGAATGCAACATTTTGAAAAATGAGAGATTCTTCAATAAGGGATTCTTTTGTCAAGCAATTCATTGTAAAGAAAATTTGTCACCAAGGAATCCTTTTGAAAGAGTTCGCCTTATTAAAAATTGGAAAAGCATGGTAGCTCCCCTTAGGATGGTGTGTGCTATGCAAAGGAGCACATGACATCTTAAGAAGAGAAAGGAGAGACAGAGATGTGGCACACAACACATGATGAGATGTATTTGTGGTATGTTGACACACACATGAGGGACAACACATAAGAACCACACCATCAAGAAGCAGACAAGCATATATGGAGAAATCAAGAGACAAGAGGATTTGAGAATTCAAGGTTAGAACAATCCATAGATACAAATAGATAGATATAATATGGTATACATATGAATGGTCATCAATCCCCAACATTCTCAAAACATGAAGAAGAGCACATGAAGACAAAGTGAAAATAAAAAGTGGGTCAATATGGAAGAGGGCCTAAATGCCCCCAATGCTTTGCATTGTCCTTAATATTGAAAAAAATATTAGAACACATAGAAGAAGGATGATACAAATAGAAGAAGTGCACGAAATTTTTTTGTGCCTGTATCCAAGTACCCACAAGGGTAGCAATGGTCCTCCAAGTAGGGTCACAAAGATAAAAAGATAAGCACGGGGGAACACAAACACACAAACGGATCTAATCTATAGATAAAGAAGAGACACCACCCTAGTCCTCATCGACCAATAGGTCATACTAATCCAAATCTAGATCATTGTAAGGGGAGGTCAAATGGGCCTAGAAGGATGAGATATCAAGGGCAATTCCCTTTGACTCACCTACAATAAATGCCAAGGAAGAAGGCCCCTCAAGGTCTTCTTCATCAAGCTCTTGTGAAGTGGAAGTCATTAATTTTGTGAAAATCAATAACAAAGCTAAGATATCATGCATCGAATTGAACATGCACTTTCTAGGAGTGGCTTGTTGCAACTGGGTGGGAGAAGGGCGAGGCACCCAAGAGTCACCACCAACCTCATCAAAAGGGGAAGTGACAAATTTTGGGGATGCGGGGGCCACCTCTATCACAAGGATGACACAATCCAAGATAGAACCAACCTCTAAAGGAAGGGAACCCCTCTTATGACCATCATGTGTGGAGGTGCAGTCACGGTAGGAGGGTTCCATAAGGAATAGTCCAAACCATGCAACAATGAGTCAACATAGCCTAAATAACACGGTAAGTTGATATGGGAACATGAAATCTCATTAAATTGATAATATTACATGTAACATATGTCTCATGGGAAAATATCCAAGGCTCACAAGCCTACAACAAGGGATTCAACAATACTACTGGCCAATAGGCCTTATTACATGCCCCTCGAAGGGTTTATTTGAAAATATATTGATTCTATCTAATCATGAACTACTAAATGATCTATTGATGATCTATAATGAATGACAATGATTATAAATATGCTTCTTGAGCTCCAAGATAGGTCTTGCATTGGCCACAAGGGTTAATAACCCAATGAATGATCAAATATGAATGTCGGCCTCAAAAGTTCTACGCAAAATGAATTAACTTGTGAATCTTCAAAATAGGTCCCAGTGAACCCAAGATACTTTTGTGATGTCCAATTAATCTCCACATGATCTGGAATAGGTCCACACTAAGAAGTCTAGACCAAGTTAGCCCCCAAATGCTCTGGCTGGCAAAATAGTAAAATTCTGATAGAGATAAATTTTAATAGACAACTGCAAATTGGATATGTGATAGATGTCGATGTGTAGATGCTATTTGGCTTTGTGAGTTGAGAAACAAAGATGTGGTAAAATGCACAATGAATTACTAAAACTAATACTGAATGTAATGCAAGAAAAAACTATTTTTGGTTGACACATGATCGCTTTACGATCAGGGATGCTCTTGCATCATGTGGTAAGGTCATCCTCCAACTTATGCTTTAGTGGAGGATGCAGGATACCCACCGAGGAAGTAGAAGTGAAGGAGAAACTAGAGGCAGCCACCTAAGACACCACCTTTGTATGAGGAATGTCAATGGGTTGCGAGAAAGGAGGGATGTATGAGAGGGACATCAAAAGAGGAGGCTCCATAGAGGGAGCGATGAAGACTTGTACCATTTTGGGGTGAGCACCATCAAGACCCACCAAAGGAGCCAAAATCAAGAAAAAAGTGATGAGAACTGAAGCAATAATAACAGAAGGAAGTGGAGCAACAAAAGAAGATGAAGAAATAGATGCAGGTGGCTCCCCCTCTATCTTCTGTGAGGCGGCGTGCTCTGCGACTAGAAAATTTTTCCTACACTCTCACGTGTATGCCAATTATGCCAGCTACAGGAACTAGAGGATGCAACCTAAGAAGAGGCATGGGGTTGCTTCTCAACTAGAGGAGCATCCTTCAAAACCATTTTCGGTGGAAGGGTGGTCTCTTGAGCACGAGCAAGAGGAGGAGGTATAGGAGCAAAAATGGCAACACGAGGAGAAAAAAACACAAGAACCTCGATGACGGGTGTCTTCTCATTCTTTTCCTGAGGGATAGGTGGAAGAATATTCAGAGGCCACAAAGGTTAGATGTAGGACCAACCCCACGAGAATGCTTTCCCTTTCCATAAATAGTGGGTCAGGGAATTATGGATAAAATAGGCAACTAAAAATCCTAACATTTTACCTTCCGCCATGTAGGCAACATCACACTTCCCATGCGAGGCACAAGAGCGGGAACCAAGGATGCCATTGTAGGCCGAGAATCAGAAGTAGGTGGAGCAAAAGATGTATAAGGAGAAGGCTCTAGAGCATGAGCAAGCTTCCTCTTCTCTTTTGATAGGGTTGAAGAAATAGCTTGTTGTTGTGCTATCATAGAGGCTTTTACATAAACAACATAGGGAGAGACAGGATAACTAACCTTCATCCCCAACCCCTAGTCTTATATTTAATATAAGACATATAAAATATCTCCCCTTGGGGGGAGAGGTCCGACCGAGGTAGGCCAAAAATGATCGAAGAGAAGCCCCCACGTGATGTTAGTGTAATTAATTAATTATTACACTAGCATAAATTAACTTAGGCTTTAATTAATCATATTAGTCCTAAGTTGCATTTAATCATTTAATAAAGTTGTTGAGATAAGATTCCCTTCTAGAAGATGAGTTGTTTTTTCTAGAACTTATCTCCATCTTGTTATCATGTCCTAGGTAGTTGGTTAGGGTTTCTTGTTGTCACATGAAGTGTGATTTGAACACTTGGCAACATCCTTTGCATTTTAGGTTTATCACTTGCCTATATAATCAAGCATATGTACTCTTTGTAATCCATCTATCAATCAATCAATACTTTCTTTGTGGTTGAATTTTTCTTGAAACCCTTGTTTGTTTTCTCCATCCATTCTCTTCCTTGTGACAGGTATCCATTTGCATGCAGGTGATCTTGGAGTCTAAAGTTGGTTTTGACAACTTCTACATGGTATTAGAGCTTTCCTAATGCATGCCTGTTCTTGTTTGAAGAGTTTGGAGCTATTTGGAGCTACAAGGGTTTGTTGCATGCCATTTTTTATTGGAGCCGTCATCATATTTTCTTCAAAAATCCAGTTTTCACTCATTTGCAGGAAAAACGATTTCTAGGTTTTGTAGCCAGCGTCAAAATCTAAACTAGGTTATTTTTTGATTTTGCATATCTTGCACAGATCTGGAGAAAATCACTGTTGAAAAAGCGGTGCACATTATTTTTTTCCTGGCTAAAGGTTAAAAAAAATTCAATTTTTCATCTTCTGCTTGTTGGATCAAGAAATGTTTTTTGGGTTTTATTTCTAGCATCAAAATATTTCTGGGTTTTTATTTTTGTCTACAAACAGTGAGTAGATTTTCTAGAAATCAAATTAGAAATAAACTTTTTTGCTAGAAAATTCGTTTCTTGCAAGCTAAATTTAGTTTTTAAAAAATTCATAACTTTTGGCCACGGTGTCCGTTTTCGGCAAATGAGATATTGACGGAAATCTTGTTTCGAGCACTTCATAGTGGTGTAGGCCATGTTTTCAGATTTGGTCATCTACACAAACTTGAAGTTATTTTCATCATGGAGGCAAATGTAAACATTGGTTTGTGCATGCACTCTTTTTTGTTTGCATGTAGTAGGTTTGCATTTTGTTTTTAATTTATGCATGTTTTGCATATTCTCCTTTTACAATCATGGGGTATTGTAATAAATGAACTTACATAAAGTTCCATCAGGGGGTTTCTTGCATAATAATCTGATTAGAGTGTGCATGCACTTTGATCTTCATTGTGTTTTGATGACAACTCGCATGAGTTGTAATCTGGTTTCTTAGTTTCTTTTGGCCATATTTAGTCTTAGTTTGACACATATCAAATTCACATCAGATCCATCTCAGTTTGAGGGCCACTAAATTTGTGGTTAATGTTCCCGAGTCTTTATGGTACTTGTTCTCATGAAAAAGTTTTAGTCTCAGTTTGACATCGGCATCGAGATTCACGACTTCCAGATTCTGTCATCATCTTTTCATCTATTGTTGCTTTATGGATTCCAGGGTTGTTCCAGTTTGGTGTTTTCGAGTGTTCCGTGGCATCGGGTCTGTTGTTGCATTATTATGATTCCGATATGGTTTCTTGTAGACAGAAGTATCTTTCCTCACTTGTCGGATTGCGGTTCCAGTGTTACTCCACAGTGTTCTTCCAGTGCTTCTTTGCAACAGTCATCTCATTGTAGCGGGGTTGTCCCACTGGGTTTTCCTTCTCTACCTCATTATTGCATTTGTACATGGGTACTTGATCAGGCCTTGTTACCAAGACCCATTCATGTTTTCTTGCATTCATCTTAGTTTTAGGAGATGCTTATTTAGTCTCCCTAAGTTGCACTTATGGGTGGGTGTTAGTGTAATTAATTAATTATTACACTAGCATAAGTTAACTTAGGCTTTAATTAATCATATTAGTCCTAAGTTGCATTTAATCATTTAATAAAGTTGTTGAGATAAGATTCCCTTCTAGAAGATGAGTTGTTTTTTCTAGAACTTATCTCCATCTTGTTATCATTCCCTAGGTAGTTGGTTAGGGTTTCTTGTTGTCACATGAAGTGTGATTTGAACACTTGGCAACATCCTTTGCATTTAAGGTTTAACACTTGCCTATATAATCAGACATATGTACTATTTGTAATCCATCTATCAATCAATCAATACTTTCTTTGTAGTTGAATATTTCTTCAAACCCTTGTTTGTTTTCTCCATCCATTCTCTTCCTTGTGACAAGTATCCATTTGCATGCAAGTGATCTTGGAGTCTGAAGTTGGTTTTGACAACTTCTACACGTGACACTAGCGGTTTATAGCTAGTTTCATGCACCATGTGCACAGTTCCTCAATGGGGGAACTTTAAGTATTTATAGACTACAAAGGTGACACCATTCATAGAGGCTATCCACGAGATTCCTAGCCCGACTCTGAATAGGTCAGACTCTAGGATCACAACAAATGACACATCAACAACCTTGGGTCCTACCAAGACTAATAAAGAAATAACACCCATAGGGGCAATAGAGAGTCCATCGTGGGTATGGAGAGTGGTCTACAACTCTTCGTATCTCTCCTTATGTAAATTTTTTATGAATATAGTTTCCTTTGTTATCACATTTACTCAACTCATCGAATCAACTAGGACACCAATTATGATGTTGCCATCAATTCGGCTAGGAATGTATAGCGGGGAAGGATCCTTATTTAGTGGCTCATTATGCAAGGTGAAAGTTATATCACACATTACACTTGCATTCTCAATAGGAGGGATATGCATGCATGAGACCATGTTCACATACTAAGATGAAACCAACTTAGAGGATGTAGAATATTGTGTGACTAAATTTGTAGATAGTGACCTACCTATATTTCATTCTTGTATGTCAAGGAATCTTTCTAGATATGTATCTAGAGGTCATAGATTGGGTCACAAAGATAAACACTGTACGATGCACAAATCTACGACACACCTAAGACATGAGAGACAAATTCTTGACATAAAGAAATGAAAATAAGGACATTCATGTTGGGTTCAAAATCAATGTAGAGAAGGGGGATTCATCACACCCCAAAGGCTCTTAGGTCACAAAAGAGCCCAAGGGAACAAAATAACCTAAACTACCTTAGACTCTATAATAAGTTAAAGAAGAAAGGACAAGAAGAAAAGGAGGGGAAAATGAGACTCCGTTTCCCTTCAGATTATGATTGCTATTTTTAGGAAATAGGTGAGAAGACTTTATAGGTCTCGAATTGTGAATAAGATGACTCTTTTTTAGATGATGATAGTGCGGGATTTAGAATTTAGCATGCCTTGCTAGAGTCTTAGATATGCACTAGCATCCTATATGGATAGAGGGTCAAGTAATAGCTAGAAACTCATAGAGTCTACTGAGGACCCGATGTTATAGTTTTTTTTTTTGATAGATAAGTAAAGAAAATGTGAAGTACAACAAGAAGAATACTATAAAATCTAGTCTAATAGTGAAATGACAAAGAAGAAGGATGACAACTTACTCAAGGTCCAATTAGCTAGCTAGCTCCGAGAAAGAAAAAACACCTACACACAGTAACAACAAAAATGTTGGGGTTGTGTTTGGAACTTTCCTCAGTCAAGTCCCTATTTCAGCGTTTCCACCTCCACAAAAAATAAATAGATAATGATATTGTAGAAAAATGATAAAGAAGGAGATATAAAAGACACAATAAAGCAGAGAGCAATGACAACCTGGATGCTACTCTACAAGAATGATAATACAAGATTATAAAATAGGAAAAATACACAATATCACCTTCTCTTCTACAAGCACTTAAGGTCGATAGAGGAAGAAGGATAGCAATATCACCATGCCAAGGATGTAGAGCTTCATGAACCTGCAATGAAAATGACATTGGAATGAGAAGAAGGTGCAGAAACCAAGTAGAAATCTAGTAGCAATAAGAGAGAGTGATAAAGAAGCCAAGAGAAGTGCTAGAATGATCAAGAATGTTACAAGATTGAATGGAGAGAGTGAAGGAGTGAATGAAATTAGTTTGAAAGGATACATTGGAGGTAATTAATTATTTCTTGTTGATCAAGATTCGGTAGGGAATGTTACATTCATAGGTGGTAAGGAATCACAATGTTTTTGCTGCTTCCTGATGTAGGAATCTTGTTAGGATGGCATCGTGACGTGCAAATTTTTGTGAGATGTGTACACCTCCCCGAAAAAAATTCCCTCACCAACATAAAATGACAAGGACACGCAGGATAAAAGTGACAAGTATTTACATTATCATACTTGTAAGGCTAAAATGAAGGAAAATTAATGGGAAATTGCACAAGGTACAAATTTACGCCATTACACAAGGTAATTTCATTTTTTAATTTAAAAGGGTTTGAGTGAGCCTCTATAACAATTGAAGGTAATATAAGGTCACATTGGGCCTTCATAGGCTATGAGTTTCCTATAAAGGGAAAAATATAAAAGATACACCTAGAGAGTGGTAAGCCAAGGATTTGATTTAGTTTTTATTTTTATTTAATTAGTATGAAAATATAATACATTAAACATATATTGTTTAGAGACATTATTAATCAAAAGAGTTCATTCCCTATTATAATTTATGTGGGAGAACCCATTGTTGGTAAAAAAATACCACAAACAACAAATTTTAATATTAGGAACACTTATAGTAATGTCTATCAATAATAGATTGAACTAAAGGAGATAGTTCTCTAGACTTCCACGTGCCTTATTTCACTTAATATAAAATATCTAAAATATTTGAATATTTTCTTCCTAACTAATGTTGAGAAGAATCCTACCTTAAATATAGAGAGAAAGGGTGGTCAAATATCCAAAAGTGTAGTTGCCACACCCTTTCAAGAAATACTTTATTTTTGATTTGAGGTAAACAGGTTTTGAAGGGGCTCTGAAACCCTTTACAAAAAAGAGCAGCTGAAGCAAAAGATAACTAAAAAGCGAAGACAACAACCAAAAAATAGTAGACCATCAACATGACAACAACGAAAAAGGAAGGACAAAAAATAGCACCACTACATATTTTTTAGGATATCAACAAATTCCCTATCGCCCTCCATAGTCTTTTGAAAATCATCCTTGACCTTAGACATATCTTTAGCAGTGGCCCCAGCTTGCAGCTTGGACTTATTACTCGTTCTCGTACCAGGCCCAACCAAATTTACCTCACTAATAAAAATAGTCTACGACCCAACAACCTTGTCACCAGAAATCTCCCCCTACACATGCCTAACACCAACACCAACATCCTCACCTAGATAAATTTTTGCATACTTCTTAGCCATACCAATAGGCGATAACATGCCCATGGACTCAAACTTCCCAGAAGATTTAGTACCATCCCCAAACTTCTCCAGTTTCACATTAATCCTTTCCAATTGGTCTTTGAGGGTTAGAATGCGTTGTTCAAACATCTGCTCCATCTTCAACGTTTCCTCAACCACAATCTTCAAGGAGTCAAAAAGCTCATCAATTTGATTTTGAGCCGAAGAATCACCCACTTTACTCACCACACCCCTCACCCTAACATTGGTCATATTGAGCTCATGGAACAACCATTCAAATAGTTTGAATAGAGAAATAGACCCTTCCTTAGCCATCCCCAAAACATTAGATAAATCTTCACAATAAAAATTAAAAAAATCATTACCCACATCATCCTCCTGGGAGGATCTAACCCTATCTTGGCTAACATAGGCCTCCTTACCTTTGCCACCAACAACTGACATCTGAATCCTATGAATAGAGTTAGCAATATCCTCAACAATAGACCTTCTTCTCTTCTGCATCTCTAAGTTCAAACCCAGAGAGTCCAGTTCACCTTTCCCACCACCCAACTTCATAGGAGAAGAAGCTTGCAACTCCATCACTTGGCTAGAAGACCTAACAAAAAATTTCTTATTGCTTCCTTCCTTCAGATCTTTCTTTCTCTTGGTCCCCATAATAGGGGACACCAAAGATACATTTTTAGCAATTTCAATCCTCTCCTTTAGAATAGTAGAGGGAGCACTAGGCTTAATTTTACTCAGCTTATTGGCAACACCATCATCACTACATGAAGCATAACCTTCCTAGTTATGGACCGAATCCCCTTTACCAGACTTACCCACAACAAGAGGATGCGAGAGCACTTCCATGGAAGCCTGAGAGTCTGAGATGTAATCCTCACCATCCATTGTTTTAGACTCATTCTCTGTGACATCCTTATTCTTTTTCCCCTTAAGAATCCTCAGCTCCTCTTCCAAGATAGTTTCATATTCCACAGCTAGGTTCAGTTGCTTCCCCTTGGGAGTGGAAGCAAGTGGCTTGGAGACCTCAAAGGATTTCACATAGTCCAAAATTAATAGAATGAGCCCAACATGCAACACATAATTCTTAGGGTTCTTTTTGTGATCCTTCAACCCAAACTCCAGAGAAGACAAGACGTAAAAAGGGAAGGAAATCTTCTTCTTATGCTGAAAATAATTGAAAAGGACAAAGTGATAAGCATTTACCACAAAAAAATGACCTTCAAGAGTAGTGAACTGCATTAATTCCTCTGCAACATCCCCCCAAAGGACTTTAATCGAGCTACGCTGGTACAATCCACCACTCTTGGTGGCTTAAGATCCCGTTCTTCATTTCCCTTGAAGAAAATCTGCATGGCCGCCTTCGAGTCTTTCTTATCTTTGTAGACCTTCTTACCTCCCATAAAGAGATCGGTAATCTTAGCAATGAACTCTCATTCACATCAAATTCGATTCCTCCTAGTTTCAAAACCCCGCTATTCCAACCTTTAACAAACAATGTCATGGCCCGCGGGTTATTTCCATGCAACCTCTCCAAATAAGGAGTAATCCCCCCTTTCTCCAAAATACACCATACCTCCCCTTTTTTCTTGACAACATCATCGAAGAAAGGCTCAACCCTAATTGTGTCACCTCTTGTGGCTCCTAAATTTGCAAACCTTAGAAGCTTGAGAACTTTGCAAGCGATAAGAAGAAACCTCGAGAAGGAGAGCCAAAAAATGCCCACAATCTGTGTGGCAATGAAATTATGGTAGAGAAAAATAATGATCCTAGGATGTTGCCCCATATAGAGAACAAACAAGGTACCGTCAGCCCAATCAAACTCCAACTCACCATCACTCCACATGATTAGCTGCCACGTGAAAAAAGTCATACGAGACAAGAACATTAAGAGGCCACCCTCCATATTAAAAATTTCAAAAATCATGATTTAAACAAGCATTAACCTTGATGGGGAGGGGGTCTTCCATGTCCCACTCCCTAGAACCACTAACACCTAGGTTAGCAAACACATTAGCTAATCCATTTCCTTCCCTTAGAATATGCGAAATATAACATTCATCAAAGGAATTTATGATTTCAATGGCACCCCTAATAATTGATTGAACACTCCATGAAGGGGGAGACAAATTCTTGAGATTCTTAATAATATTTAGAGAGTTTCCCTCAAGCCATACCTTCTTATAACCTTTATATTGAGCCAACCTGAAGCCACGATAGGCTGCAACAAGAAATACCTTGTTAACAAGTAATAAATTAAGGAATATTTAATAGTTTAATAATTTATTAATTGTTACAAGGAGTAAATCCTTTTATAGAGAATAAAATAAGAAAAATTACAAATACTATAAGGGTTGACCCCTAATAATATCATATTATAAAACTTATACATGTGTACATTCTTAAATTGAGCATGCTTCTACACATTCTAGTTGGAATATGATCAAAATCATAGCTCTTAATGTTTGAACCTTTCAACCATTTCTTATTGTATTTATAGATGTAAATGACACATAATATTGAATAGTATGTGAATTTATTTTTTCCCCAAAATTATTGTAAGTGACTAGCTCAAGCCTTTTAATCATATTTGCTTTCTTTGTGGGGAGCTTTTGAGTGAGAAAGAAATGCAAGTGTTGGTTCATTAATAGCCTTGTTATTTCTCACACTTGTTGAAAGGAAGAAGAGGTGTAGGATATGCTTCCTAAAATTTAATATATGAGAGGATATACATAAAATAAAAAAATATTGAATGGTTACAAGGAAATAAACACAATAATTTTTGAGGAAATCCCTTTTAGGAAAAAAGCTCCATGTTACAAATTAACTCAATGTATTATTCTATAATTAAAAAGTTATAATACACATAAATTCTAAGCCTTTAAAGGAGTATCACTTGATAAGAGTACAAAAAAATCTATTGCAAGCATCCAATAAATAGGAGAAGAAATACACAAAACCTTTAAATTATAATTGTAAACCAATGAGCTAAAAAAGCTAAAAATTTAGTGTCCAAAAATGTAGTTATAAACCTACACCCAAATCCCAAGATGAGTTCATAGGATAAAAATAAAATATTCTTTCCACCTACCGTAATCATGTCATAGTCCATTCACCAACTTGGATGTTCTATTTTTATTCATTACTTGCATTTAAATAAGTCTTATGAAACATAACAACACATTGAATAAGTTGGTCAACAAGTGTAACTCCCTCTTAAAACTCTTTTATGTGTCAGCTTTTTTACATTTCTAATGTACTAGGCCCAACTTCTAGAGGATATGACTTTTGATTTTAGAGGCTATTATGGCCCATTTAAAAAAAAATGTACAGCTCAAAAATATCTACACAACAAGCATCACTAAAAGTGATGTTGAAAAACCTAGAATTTTTATTTTGGCCAAAATCTAACTCTATAGCCCATAAATTAAGTTTTTCTATGACAGTCTATAAACTAAATTTTAACATTCTTAACTTTAGGATCAAGGTTGAGAAACCTTTCCCAATACTTATGACCTAAGGAAAATATAGAATGTCATTTGAAACTACCTTTGAATAATTGTCATAGTGAAAGGTTTCAAATCATCCCCTAAAATAAGCCTCTTCTTAACTAGAATTTATTTTAAATAATAAATATTCTTTGTTAGATCCATGATTCTAATTGAATTCATGCTATCTTTTCTAATTAAATTAAAAAACACTAAAAATTGGGGGTTTAATATATAGTTTACCAAAAATCCAAAATTCTTCTTAATTGTAGTAGTTTTAATTTTGATGAACCTTCTTTCTTTTATTTCTTATCTCACGGGCCTCTTTATTGTAGTATTTTTTATCCACTTTACAATGTTAGGGTTATCAAAATAATTTCACACTTTGAACTAACTCAAACCCAAGGTCCAAATGTTGTAGATGGGGGTATTTTAACATCTCTTAAACTAACATGATAAAAAAATATTGTCCCTAGCCATACAATCAAAGATTAAAAAACAACCCTTTCAAGATCCTCAAAATATTTTTGGATGTTATTTGTCAATATTGAGGCCCTTTTATATTTATTTATCATAAAAACTAAATATTCATGTTTCTATTAGCTTAATCCCATCATGGTAGACATATAAAATTCAAAGATGATAATTTATGGGTTTAAAGTCTTAAGATTTTATCTTAGAGTAACACAATTTACAAATATTATTATCAAGACAACCCTAGTTCAGTTCCATTACAACTAAGCAACCTTTACCCACCAAACTTTAAATCACAATTCAATAGCTAAAACAATATCCTCATAAGCTAGAGATAATACTAGTTACTATCATGTCACTCCTATCTCACAAGTTGATCTACTATGACTTTGTAATTGTCAATTAGCTTCTAGTTTTCATAAATCACCGGTTTACCCAAATCACTATTTTTATCTTGTACTACATGAAGAATTAGTCAAATTTTAACAAAAAATTACAAACTAGGGTTACCATTAATTTTTCTATAGTCAATTTTTTTCCACCACTTGTGTGGTCCTTTGGAGTTCAAAATTCAAAATCTAATGACAATGCTTATTGTATATAAATTCCAAGCCAAATCAATAGTTGAGATCAATCTCAAGAAATAAAGATTAATTACACACAAAATAGCAAACAAAGCTACACACTCTCTAATCTCTTGAAATTATAAAACACATAAGGCCCATAAAGCAATTATATATTCCTCCATATTAAATTGATGATGAGCAACATATCTTATAATTAGATTAAGCCCAATTTAGTAGTCTTGTAAACTCTATGAATCAATCATAAACTTTAAATGAGAGAAGATCAATGGTGGTATACAAAATATATGTAGTTTACATGATACCTTTATAAACCCTCAATCTTTAGAACCTCAAAAACTAATTGCATATTTCCACATAGATGACACTTATTTTATTATAAAATATTAGTGGTGGTCATACAATTTGACAAGTGCTAGAAAATATTTGTGGTCCCTACTAGAAATCTTTAGATATTAAGAAGTGAATAATAATCAAACATAGATAAATAAGAATGTTCTTCCTAAAAGGTGAGTTTATTTTAACCCTTTATGTTTTTTCAAGATAAAATAATATCCCTTTATATGCATAATATGAGACCAAGTATAAAATATGTAGGATCTGAGATATAGCTCATAGAATATGTTAGAGTCACTCAAGTACTCAAGTCTCAAGGATCATTTACAAAATCCAACAACAACCTTCCACAAGAGGAAAAAACAAGAATATGAAATTACAACAATGGATGCAATATGTGGCCAATATGCAATACTCAAGATTGTGTTCACATATGGATTTTAGTGTTGTCATTGATGGAAACTTAAGTCTTTGATCTAATCCACTCTTCAGTATTTATCCATACCGACAAATAGAGTAAAGAGCCGACTATTACCAGAAGTAAGAGTGAAGAACAGGGTATCCGGTTAAAGTTAAGTCAGTCGATCTATATAATTCACCGGTTTATCATTTTGAGTTGTGGATCTCAGAGAAAGGTATTTTTATGTTCATACTATCTTATCCAATAATTATCTAGGTGCACATTCACTGGTGTACGATCTAGGAGATCCGGTGTATTGATTTTCTGTTTATCAGTGCTGGAAGGCCGACTTGGTGGATATAGCCATTGCGGATATTTAAGGAGTAATTGCTTAAATTTTTTTGTGTTTGAACATGTTTATTTAGGTCCTCACTATGCTATAGCCGACTTTGGATGGTGCACATTGAAAATCATTTGTGGATTTAGCCGACGGTTGGAAAGTATCTTATGTTTTATTAAAACCAACATATGGATGATTGAATCTTTAGTTGTGGATATATATAAGTGATCGGTTATATCATTTTGTGATAAGAGAAGCAAAGTATGTTAGTGTGTGATGCAAAATTCAGAAGGATAGTAATGTGAATTCACTTATGTATAGATTTGTGATGCAAATTACAAAGCAGAGTAGAGCAGAGTAGAGTAGAAGAGTAGAATCAGGCAGAAGGTCAGAAATCATCAAATGTGCTTAACCAAAACTGTAAGCAAGCATGAGAAGATGCTATTACTTTAGTTCAATCCTTCAAGTGGTCTTAATCTGAATATTTTGTAAGGCAGTGAGCCTTCCTATTTTGATTAGTGAGCTTTAGGCAGTGAGCCTGAATGCAAGTGCATTCCCATTTTGTAAAACCTATATTTGAGTACTCAAATTGTCGATTGACCTCCATCGTGGTTTTTCCCCTAACATGGTTTCCACATAAAAATACTTGTGTTATGGTGTTGTGGATGACTAATTTGTGTGTTTGCATCTTTCCTTTGGTCTAATGTTGAAATGGTTTAAATATTAGATTAATAAAGGTAAGAATTGCATAACACTTATTCACCCCCCCTCTTAGTGTTCCTTGATTCTAATAATTGGTAGCAAATCCTAGTTCCTCGAAAGGATTTTAGTAGCTTGAGGTGGATCTTGGAATGTAATGGACTCTGGTAGTCTTCAACAACAACTTGTGGTAGCACTTGATGATCTTGATCAGTCTAAAGCAAAATTCCAGGAATTGAGAGCGAATCTTAAGGATGCTAAGAAATTCATTCAGACATTGAAGGATCAAATTGTTAAATACAGGGAGAAGAAAAAGGATCTCTATGATTAGATAAAGTAAAAAGAGAGCAGAAGCATGGATGATGCTCACCTAAATCAAACCTTGAAGGAAATAACCGAAGAATGTGAAAAGCTTGCCAGAGACAATGCTACTCTAAAACATGAGATGGAATCTATGGTGATGAATCTGAATAAGGAGATTGAAGAAAGAAAGAAGAATGAGGAGAACCTTGTTCAGTCCTTAAAATAAAAATCTGATGAATTTAGAAGAGTAAATAGATAATTCATTCAGTTGGAGATTGAACTGCAACAATCTAGAAACATTGAAGAAAAGCTTGAAAAATAGACTATTATTCTCAAGAATGAACTTACTATTACAAATGAATACAAGGAGAAGTTTAAGATTAGCTTAGTTAAGCTTGATGAGATGACTCAAGGATAGAAGAATGGAAATAACAAGCGAGGGCTTGGATATAAGAAAGGATAATGTTTCGGATTTGGACAAAGGAATTTCAGGCAAGGAAATATGATGAACAAAGAAAAAAGGCATCTAGTAAGACAACCTAATGCTCAAAAGTTCAATGGTTACTATTTTTTTTGTAATAAATTTGGTCATATGGCTTCTCAATGTAGAAGTAAAATCAAGTCAAGTGATTCATCATTTTTTGGCTAGTGTTTCAATTACAAAAAGTTTGGTCATAAGTCAATTGAATGCAAAAATGTGTCAAACTACTATGTCAGTAGAAGGAATGTTGAATGTTATACCTGTGGAAGATTTTGGAATATTGATAACCAATTTAGATCAAGAAGAAATCAATGGAATGATTGGTCTGGACAAGGAAATACTGTGTGCTACAATTACAACAAATACGGTCACATTGCAAGATTTTGTAGAAACAAAAATATGGATAAAAGAGGTCCGACATACAAAGGCATAAATACACAAAAAGATGATAAAGATAAAAGGAAGGTGATTGCGGATGAAATAAGAGATCAAATGAAGAAGACATGGGTAAGAAAGATCGAGTTTGATGCAGGAAATAGTTTTGTACCAGAACCTGCTTCCAGTAATTCCTCCGGAAACTGATTTCAGGCCATTGGCCTAGGGGGAGTTTTTCAAGAAAATCCTTTTTCCCTTGTCTGTAAGCTAGTACTAGAACGCAAAAGATTGTCAAATAGTGGTATTAATGATCTATAAATGCCTTGGAAAACATTCCCAAGGAAATTCAAATAAATCATAGGTCCACAGAATAATTTTTCTCTCATTGTCTGAGAAAATAGGGTATCCGGAACACCTAAGGAAAAAAACATTTATTACATCAAAAAGTTAGGCGTGCGAAGTTATAAAAGGACATGTTGAAACCCTCATTTTCCACTTTATCAAAGAGAAGAAGAAGGAGAGCACTCTGCAAAAAGAATCTTGAAGGCATGAAGGTATTTCAGCTGCGAAACCCTAATTCATCAGGTACTTTAGAAATTTTCATTTAATTTGGTGCGCGGTTGATAAAAATGAAACATGACCTCAAAAGGAAAAATGGAACAATTCAAAGGAATGATCAATCTAGATGAGTATAACAATGAAAATATTAGAGATGTAAGGAACTTATTGTCACTCGATGAATTGAAATGGCTAAGAGAAGCTAAACACAAAAATATGGATATTTTGAATGAGTTTCCCTATTTCGAAAACATAGAAATCATTAAGTTTATTTTGAGAAAATTAAATAAACTCTAATTCTAGACAAACCCTACCTCATTTCGAAAGAAGTAATTGGAAATTTGACTGGATTATGCAAAGTTGGGGATATACCGAAAAGAAGTCTATTTGGAATAAAGAAGTCAAAACCCTAACTAGAGTTATTGGAGATCAAAGGGCACTAATAATCTCAAAAATAAAGAACTCTATGACAAGATACATTATGCATGGAATATCCTACAAAATTTTCTTTAGAAACAAAGAAGGTGCTACTTCGGCAGGTGCGGTCTACATTTCACACAAAATGTTAATGAAAGATCAGGATTTTGACCTTTGTGGATTGTTGAAAGATCAACTAATGGAGAATGTGGAGTTGATGAAGATGACAGATTACCCTTTTAGGTTTGGTACTTTGGTTATATGTCTAGTAATGTAATTTTTGAATCGCTTACCAATGAACAACACTGTGATATGGAAAGAGAATGAACCGGTGTGCAAACAAATTTACACACACTCTAAATTTTGGCAAACTGTGATCAAGAATATGGAAATTTATTTAAAGGTTTGTTAGGAAATTTTGGCTCAGTTGGTACTTCTCTTCCAGTAAGGGCACTTGAAGTTGATTCCTCTTCTGATGAGTTGAAGAGAAAGAAGAAAAGAGAAAAAGAAACTGGTGTCTCTACTCCTTTGGCATGCAAGATTCCAAAAACTGAAGGAAAAGGAAAAGAACAGGAGATTGTGGATATACCAGATGAGGAATCTGATAAGGAAAGTGAGGACACTGAGGGAAAATAACTGGAATCAGCTGAACTAGAACAAGAAAAGGAAATGACAGAAGCAAGTGAAGAAGAAGATGACTTAACCAAAGAAAAACTACTGCAGTTTATTCATGAGGAAGGTGGAATGCATAAAATTGCTAAATTATGGTCCATCAGACCTTCATATCAATAGGATATGATTTTGAGTGTACTAAGTGCTCATATTGTGCATAACCAGATCAAATTAGAGAGTTTGCAAAATATTTTTCCAGAAGAAATGATTGAATGCATCAAGGAAACCATGGACTTTGAGTCTCAAAACGGGGAAGAATAAGAAGTAATCTTACATATGAAGAAGCAGCACAAATTATCTCTTACCAAGTTGAAAAATAAAATGAATGAGCTGAGGCAATGCATAAGTACAACAAACAACATCTATAACTATTGCATCTATTGACCTCATGCAGTTGGGAAATACAAAGAAACCTTGGAGAAAATTGAAACAGAGTTAAATAGAATTGGACAAAGTTTTGACATGTTTTAGGATCAGGATGGTGCAATCAAGAAAAGGATTCAAGAGTTACATTATGAGCATACAAAAGTTCAATTCACTAGAAACAAGCTTGTGGACACTTTTTGGAAAGTAAAGGACTTAACCAAATGCAGATTGGAGCAGTTAATTGAGATTTTGAGGAAAGGAGAGAAATTAGAGGGTGTGATCACAATTCCAGAATCCTTGATCGAGATTATCAACTGGACATCCAAAAATAATAGCATGATCATAATCATTGGGATTGCAATAGAAGCTTGGAAGAAGTTTCTTCCAGAGATGAAAGAAAAACACAAGATAATCTTCTGACTCAAGTAGCAGTTGTTCTTTTTCAAATTTTGAATTACTTTTGAATTAACAAGTTTTTGGTCATACTTCAAATGGGGGAGATTGAATACGTGTTTGTCATTGATGTCAAAGGGGGAGAGAGAGCAGTGAAAAATGCCTTATCAATTTTAGGGGGAGCTATGTTTTGAAGTTTGGTAGCGTACTCATATTGGTTTTGACACTTAGTCATTTTTCACTAAGTGTGTCCATTAATGCCAAAGGGGGAGATTGTTGGCATATGGATTTTATTGTTGTCATTGATGGGAACCTAAGTCTTTGATTTGGTCCGCTCTTCATTATTTATCCATACTGACAGACAAAGTAAAGAGTTGGCTACTACCGGAAGTAAGAGTGAAGAATAGGGTATCCAGTTAAAGTTAAGTCTGTCAATCTGTATACTTCACCGGCTTATCTTTTGAGTTGTGGATCTCAGAGAAAGGTATTTTTTATGTTTGTACTATCTTATCCAAGAATTATTTGGGTGCACATTTACTGGTGTACGATCTAGGAGATCTGATGTATTGATTTTCTATTTATCAGTGCTGGAAGGCTGACTTGGTGGATATAACTGTTGTAGATGTTTAAGGAGTAATTGATTAAATGTTTTTATGTTCAAACATGTTTATTTAGGTTCTCACTATGCTATAGCCGACTTTGGATGGTACACATTGAAAATCATTTATTGATTTAGCTGACGGTTGGAAAGTATCTTATGTTTTATTAAAGCTGACATGTGGATGATTGAATCTTTAGTTGCAGATATATATAAGTGACCAATTACATCATTGTGTGACAAGAGAAGCAAAGAATGTTAGTGTGTGATGTGGAATTTAGAAGGATAGTAATGTGAATTCACTTATGTATGGATTTGTGATGCGAATTGCAAAGCAGAGCAGAGTAGAAGAGCAAAATCAGACAGAAGGTTAGAAATCATCAAATGTGCTTAACCAAAACTTTAACCAGGCATGAGAAGATGATATTCCTTTAGTTCAATCCTTCAGATGGTCTTAATCTGAATATTTTGTAAGGCAGTGAGCCTTCCTATTTTGATTAGTGAGTTCTAGGCAGTGAGCCTGAATGCAAGTGCATTCCCATTTTGTAAAACCTATATTTGAGTACTCAAATTATGGATTGACCTCCACTGTGGTTTTTCCCCTATCAGGGTTTCCACTTAAAAATCCTTGTGTTATGGTGTTGTGAATTATTGCTTTGTGTGTTTGCATCTTTCCTTTGGTTTAATGTTGAAATGGTTTAAATATCAGATTAATAAAGGTAAGAATTGCAGAACACTGATTCACCCCCCTCTCAGTGTTCCCTGATTCCAACATATTGGAATGATGTATTGGACTTACACAATTGAATTGATTGATGATTGATGTACATATGAAGCCTTGCTTATATAGGCAAGGGTGATGATGTACCTACATTAAATGACTGTATCATAATTAAATGACATGAGTCAATATTAAATAACCTAATACACAATCATTAAATAAAATCCAACTAGATAAGTGACCACTAATGCTTAACTAGAAAGATTCCCCCTAATCAATGCTATCTAGAAAGATAACCTCTTAGGACCTAAGTGGACTTAACAATGTAAATAGGATCTAGATAAGACTAGATGGGAAAAATACCTATTTACACCAACACCCCCCCTTAAGTACAAGTTAGGGAGTTGATTATTATGCAAATGGCATAAAGATGGGTCCCATCTACGAGGCCATGTTAGGTACTCATGCATATATGTAATGCAAATAAATATCTCACAACCAGAGAAAAGGAGAAAACCTAGTGGGACAAAAATCCTCCCCAAAAGAGAGATGAAATACAAAATACTCTCAATGATGCATGAGAGGGACAAAACCACATCCAAGGAAAAATATCCTCTCATAAGAGAGAAGAAGAGAGACCATGCAACTCCCCTCAATGGTGAGTCTCTTGCAACGGTAGAATTTCGACATTGAAAGCTAAATATGATCCAATCTCATCGAGAAAAAATACTCCCCTTAGGAAAAAAACCAAGATGATATGCAAGATGATTTCCCATTCCAAAAAGGAATATGAGGGAAGAAGAATGATAGATGATGTCTTTGAATAATTCTCAAGTATCTTCATGTCGATGTAGAAAGTGGAAAAAATCCAAACATGCATTCTAGGCCACACAACTAAATATTTCAATCCAAAACCTCCTAGAGATGAATGTAGAACACACTCCAAAGACAAATATATCTCCTCTGAAGAAGCCTCCTCCAAATGCTGTCCAAAATTATCCATACTCATATCAAACTATAAAGAGTGATCATGTAGAGAATGAACAAGAAGATTAGAGTATTCCCTCACAAAAACTGAAGAAGAATCATATCCATCAAAGAGAAGATGTGTGAAATCAATGGTGTCTCCCAAATTTGAAATGTGATACTTAACAAACAACCCACCAATGTCTATCAAGCATGCATCCCAAGTGGATGTAGTTGGAAGATGATGAAGATTCTGCTACACCGAATTGCAAGAGGCCAAACCTGTACCAATATGAGCATGATCAAATGCAACTTAAGATAGAGGAGATGAAATGTAAGGCTCACGAATGGGATTAGATGTGAGAACACCCAAGTTCAAAAAGCCAAATATCTCCTCTGAATCATGGTTCACACTAGAAGTGTGATCAATAGCTGAAGGAACAATGTCACCATCAAAAGAAAATTTTGCAAAGGTATACAACCAAGATGAATGATCAACCATCCCAGTAGCAATAATCTCTTGACTCTCCAAGTCTCTAATGATAACTGAATTAGGAGTGAATTCCATAATCCTCCCATATCCACCATGTGTAATTTGATAAATGGAAAGAATATTGTTCATCAAATGAGGAACACACAAAAAATCGTGGAAAGTGTTTTCCCCAAAGCTAATGGATCCCTTCCCAAGTATACTCATGTATGTAGTGTTTCCCATCAAAATATGAGACATAATTCATGGCGCAAAAGAAGAGAATATAGACTGCGAAGATGGCATATGATGAGAAGCTCCTAAATCTAGAAGCCATCTCCCTGATCCTGGACCTGAAAAAGCACAAAGAGCTTTCCCTTTATTTCTTGATGTAGAAGCCAAATCAGCATGACCTTTGTCCTTTTTAGACTATTTTGAAGAAGAAGAAGAAGGCAGTGACTCATAAATTTTAGAAGGAAAATCAATTTGATTCATTTTGAGAAGATGTTTCAACTCATCGAGATATTTCTTGTAACAAGAATGTTCATCATGCCCAAGATTCTTGCAATACGAACAAGTAGACTTCTCCTTCTTAGATAATTTTTTTGAGGAGGAGGATTTATTCTTTGGTTGATCTGAATGTGTATTGGTCTTTGACTTCTTCTTCTTATCAATAGTATTTGATTCTTTCACTTGAATAGCCAAAAATTCCTAAGATTTAGAAGACTTGATGAAACCCATTGAGATAAGATTTTGTTGCTCTTTTATCAACATCTCAAAAATGGATGTAAATGATGGTGTAGTATATGTAGACCCCATAGTCAACCTATGAGTATGAAAGCTAGAAACAAAAGCAACATAATCATGAACACGTTTTTTAATGAATTGTAGACCAAATGGATGTCCTTCTTATCAATACCACATGATTTACATTGCCCCTTTAGATCATTAACCCCAGTGATGTAGTTATGGATGTTATCAAAGTTCTTAGGATCAAGGCTCATTAATTCATTATCAAGTTGATAGCCTCTAACTTCATCTGTAGAACCATATAAAGATTTCAACTTGTCCCAAGCCTCATGAGAATTCTTGTATGAATCAATTTGGAACAAAAAATCTTGAAAAAATTGTTTAGGAAGACATCTAAGAGCTTTGGTATGCTCAATCAGCCATTTAATATTTTTCTCATCATTAGTAAGTTCAGGTACCTTATTCTCAAAATATAGAGAGAGAATCTCATTTATTAGTATTAAACATGCATGTTGATGCCATGTTGAATAGTTATATGATGTCAAAAAAGGAACCTTAGAATGATCCATGAAAAAAAAAGAAAGCACTAGCAAATAGATCAAGACAATGTACCAAGAGACCCCCCCAACCAATCAATCAATAATCCCCCAATAGCAAGATATGAGGCTGACCCTTTATGCTTAGTGCAATTACAAATGCCACTTGCCAACAACAACAAAGTGAACTTGACCTTAATGCATGTAGAATTCCAAATTTGGTCACAAGCTTAAAATATTTTTTTTTATGTAAGATGAAATAAATCTAATTAGACCACTACAAAGTACACAATAAATTATTTACTTTAAAAAAAATCACTCAAAAAATTTACCATATGAGCGAGAACAAAGCCTCAAAATTTTTGATAATGAGAATGGCTCAACAACAACTTTGAAAATATGCAATTCTGGAAAAAACTAAGCACCAAAATCAAAAACCAACTACACTACTGCATAGAGCATGAAAATATACCCCAAATAAAAAAGCGCTGAAAAAGGAGTATGTATGACCAAGTTATGAGCCTCTAAATTTTGCCTCCAAAATGAAAACTACCAACATAGAGGGGGTCCAAATGGAGCAACCTATTGACAATTGTTTGACCATAAAATTTAAGACAGTAAATATTGACGATCGACTAAACGTCAAATTTAACATAGTGTTAGATGATAGTCATTTGGCCGTCAAATTTTAGATAGTCACGCAAAAAAAGCTAAATTTTTTCTACATGAAAATATGAAGTATTATATATGAAAATGGCTGTTTTTGGACCTTTTGGACTCAACCATGAAGTCCGTTTCACCCCAATATTCATCTTGCAAAAGGTCAAGCTTGAATCACCCTCATATCTGAGAAGGGGTTTTGCAACTCTTAAGCTCTGATACCATGTAGGAGTTGAGATATAACTCATAAAACATGTTATATTCACTCAAGGAATCAAGTCTCTAGGATCATCTAAAATATCCAAAAATAACCTTCCACAAGAGGAAAATGCAAGAACATAAAATTGTAACTATGGATGCAATATGTGGCCAATATGCAATACTCAAGATTACAATGATGTATTGTGCTTACACAACTGAATTGATTGATGATTGATGCACATATGAAACCTTGCTTCAATAAGAAAGGGTGATGATGTACCTACATTAAATGATTGTGTCATAATTCAATTACATGAATCAATATTAAATAACCTAGCACATAAGAATTAAATAAAAGCCAACTAGATAGGATAAGTGATAGCTAATGCTTAATTAGAAAGATTCCCTCTAATTAATGCTAACTAGAAAGATAACCTCCTATGACATAAGTGGAATTAACAATGTAAATAGAATCTAGATAAGACTAGATGAGAAAACACCTATTTACACCAACAAAATCATATCCTTAACCCTAATATTCTTTCAAATAAATTAGGACCAAGGGCTATGTGCAAAAATATGGGGGACCAAAATTTTTCCACAACCACTTTTTGGTTCATTTAGGGAAGAACATGAGTGCATTATATTGCACACACATTATGGCTTTCTAGTGATTGAGATTAGGATCAATAAATACCAAACCATAACATTCTTGCGCTTCTAAGAAGAATAATACATGTCCAACACTCCCTTTTCTACATAGTCATTATTCTATTTTACAAGGAAAATTTCAAAAAAAATCTCTTCAAGGGCATTGCCCCCAAATCCTCACTAGGGAGGCTACAAGGTTTGTATTTGGCCCCTTAGACCACTAGTGATAATAGTGGGGTGGAAATCCTCTCACCCCCATCAAGAAATAGGATCCAAACACAACTAAAACAAAACATATAGCTTAGGAAGATAATTAGGCTCCATTATCAATAGGGAGAGAGGGATATATAAAGAGAGAGGAAAGAGGGATAGAGAGAGAGAGATAAAAGAGATAAATATATAGAGAGGGAGAGAGAAAGAGGGTGAGGGAGAGAAATAGATAGAGAGATAGAAAGAGGTATATGGAGAGATAAAGATAGAGATAGATGGAGATAGAGAGAGATAGAGAAATATAGAGGAAGGGGAGAGGGAGGGCAAGAGATAGGGAGCTAGGAATATAGAAATATGGAGAGAGAGATAAGGAGTGCATGTATGAGTGAGATATATATGAAGATAAAGATAGAGAGGGATAAACAATATATATACATAGATAAAGAGGGAGGGAAAGGGGGTGAGGGATATAGAGAAATGAGAAATAGAGTGATATAGAAAGCAAGAGAGATAAGGAGAGAGGGAGAGATAGGGATAGAAGAGGGAGTTATATCTAGAGATAGATATAACTTGGGAAAGATAGAGGTGGAAAGAGAAAGGGAGATAGAGATAAATAGAGGTAGAGTAAGGGAAAAGGAGAGAGATAAATAGATAGAGACAGGATAAGTTGAGAGATATAAAAAGCATGAGTGATAAGGAGAGAGCGAGAGATATCTAGAGATAGATATAACTTGGGATAGTTAAAGGGGGAAGAGAAAGGGATACATATAGGTAGAGAGGGAGAGAGAGGAGGGGAGGGAGAGGGAGAGGGGGAGGGATGAAGGGGAGAGAGGTATAAAGAGATATGGGAAGAGAGAAAGAAATAAGGAGTGTGTGTGTATGAGTGAGAGATAGAGAGGGAGACATTTATATACATAGATAGAGGGATGAAGGGAGAGAAACAAAGAAAGAAGAAGAGAGATAGAAAATATGAGGCATAGGGAGAGAGGGAGAGATACGGATAGAAAGAGGGAGATATATCTATAGAAATATACAAATTGGGAAATATAGAGGGGGGAAGAGAAAGGATGAGAGATAGGTAAATATGGAGAGAGAGAGAGAGAGAGAGAGAGAGAGAGAGAGAGAGAGAGAGAGAGAGAGAGAGAGAGAGAGAGAGAGAGAGAGAGAGAGAGAGAGAGAGAGAGAGAGAGAGATGTAGTGTTAGTAATGGAGCCTAATTATCTTCTTGATTTAGAGGTTATATTTTAGCTTTGTTTGAATCCTAGTTCTTAATAGGAAAATGTGGAGGGGCCTGCCTCCCACTATTGTTGTCGGGGGTCTAGGGGGCGGTGTTAAGTATTGTAGCCCCCTTTGGTGAGGGTTCATGGGAAACACTCTCGAAGAGATTTATTTAAAAATTTCCTTGTAAAATAAAATAATGACTATTTAGAGGAGAGAGAGGGAGACTTGTATTTTTTCTTCTCAGAAATGTGAGCGCATTATAAAAAAATCACGTTATAATGCAAGTGCACTATAATGCACTTGAATTTTTTGTTCTTGGGTATTTCCAACCCTTAGGGTTGTATTTGACTTGGGCATCCAACCCAAAGGGTTATACTTACATTTCAATACTCAAATACATTTTTTTGTAAATTATAAAAAATGACTAAATATTGAGTGTGCACGTCTTTCAATATCGAGTTAAAGAAATACTGCAATAATGTTGAGCTCTTTCTTAGATTTTTAACCATGTATTTTTTCTACATTTAAAATATGTTAAGGTTTTGATCTTTAATTTCTTTTACGAGTGTCTCCATTTTTGTCAAAAACCTATGTATGGTAATTTTGGTTTCATTTTTTACCCATTCATCAAAATTTGAAACAAATTATATTTTTACAAACTAGACTCTATTCTATACACATTGAAAAAAATAATTTTGGATTAGTTTCCAAAAAAATTAGGGGGGAGCATGCTGAATTTTTTATTTTTTAGGATGTCCACTTTCTTTTTTTGAGAAAATGGGTGAAAATTTTATTCAAAGGAAAGCAAACAATTACAAGAGGGGAGTTAAAAGCCCAAATACTTCAATATCATACTAAAATCCTAAATAGGAAATAATTGGAATCCAAAAACAACCACACTAGCCATCCACCCAACACCAAAGAGAAAACAAACAAAAAATCCTCGCACAACTAATCTTTTTGATCCTCATGAAGAGTTTGAACCAACCACTAAATTTTTTTGCTGATCTAAGTGACTCCAATCCCAAATAGTCCACTCCTCCAACTCATCAAATGCCCATTTGGCCATACAATTAGCCACTTTGTTCCATTCCCTAGAAATGTTCACAAAGGAGATGGAGTCAAAATTTGAGGCCAAATGGAGAATTTATTTGGCTATCACCCGTAATCTCCATGAAGAGTTCTAGAAATATTGGTTATTTAGTAGGGAAACTAAAATAATAGAATCTGTCTCACAAACCACCTTCTTCCAACCCAACTTGCAGGCTTTCTCCAAAGCCTTAAGAATAACCGAGGCCTCCATTTGATTATTAGAGTGAACCCCCATATAAATGGAGAAAATAAACTGTGCATAACCCTTTCTATCATGCCTTACAACACCAATACCAATAAGCCCTGGATTACCCCGAGCAAAACCATCTGTGTTAATTTTATAGAATCCCTCAGGGGTGGTCTTCACTTACCCTATTGATTCATTTTCTTGGACAACCTCTACCTAAAAACCAAATGAAATTGGAATCCAATGGACATAGAAAGCTCCAAGAGGGTAGTAGTAACATAATCAATTGAAAAAGGACCCACTAGATCAAACTTAGCCTTGATAGTCTCATGAAGAATACTCTTTACCTTGTACCAAACTTGGAGGGAAAACTGCCACTGCTCCTGAAAAATCCATCTATTTATCTCCAGCCAAATTTTCTTGATAATAAGAGGGGCCTAATTCCCAGGTTGCCACCAAGAAGGAAGTATAAGTGGGAGGAAGGCCCAAGTTTTCCAAAAGATCATGCAGAGATGAGGCTTGTAAAAATGGTCTCCTCCACAACTTCCACCAAAGCCTCCAAATTTTTGTTGAAAAAGAACACTAGAAGAAAAGATGATTGGAACATTCTTCACTGCATCCACATAGGAAACACAACGAAGGGCCACTAAATCCTCTTTTCCTAATATTCTCCCAAGTGAGGAATTTATTCAAACTTAACATCCACATGAAAAATTACACTTGGGCCACCCATTTTTATTCCAAATTCATTTCCACCAAGGACTATCTCTAGTTCCCATGCTAAACCTGCAAAGTAGCATAACCCTGAGCCATTGAGTAGTTCCCTTTGGGATTATTTCCCTAGGCCAACACATATCTATTCTCATATGAACAACAAGGGCATCCTGCAAGAAAAAAAGCCAAAGAGTGTTACACCTTGTGTGTTATTACCTATTTACTATTACCTTGTTTGGTAAAAATGCTTTAATATATGTGAATGCATTTTGTAAATGAATCTTGATGGAAATATGGTGAATGGATGTTTGATTCAATGTAATATTTTATAATGATTTTGTATATGAAATATATGTGATGCATATGAATGTATTGTTATCAGCTAACTACTACTATGATGCACTAAGCTGAATGGAGGAAAAGGTTCAAACCTCCAGAAGAGAGGGGAAGTATCACTCAGGAAAATAAATTGGTCTAGTAACCCTTAATTGAGCCTAAATGAGCATTCACACACTCATGCCCTTGTTGGTCTTATATGAGTCAAGTCAGTTTGGGTAAATGGTAAGTGATCTTTAGTTTTGGTTGTGAATGTTTATATTGGTTTACGATCTTGTTTTATGAATGTTTGGATTGAAGAATGTGATAAAATATTGATGTCGAGTGGAAGTCCTTCCTTGTGTACATTTATTTTTATATTGATGAGATATATACATAAAATGTATATATATGTATATATGTACATGTCTAGGATAAAATCATACATGTGAATGAATAAATACATGAATATACATAGGTAGACATATCTACACATGCTCATGGATGGATTACCCATATGCATGAGAATACTGATTAGACTAAGGTGACATATATATATATATATATGTTGATTGATGGATATGAGAGTTAAGTATTTTTATAAAGGTATTAAAACAATATTATGTATATATATAATGTTATTCGATATATGTTTATATATGTTTGTTAATTCACAATTAAAGCATTTGATAATCATGAGTAACATAATTATTAAAAATAATTCTACTGTCTTGAGAGCTTTGACCGAAAAAATGGACAACACTTAGTAGGGACTTTTGATTGTGGATCTGGATGCTGAGAAGAATAGAAACAAAGCTGAGGATTTGGGCCCTTCAAAGAGAACCAGAGCCAACATGAAGAAAAGACAAGATACTAGGCCTTTGGAGACCTAGGATCTGAAGATGGTGGCCCAGGATTTGGACATCTTGGAAACGGAAGTGGTAGAGACCTTAAAGTCTCTGGGTTAGGTCTGGTTGTGTTTCTGTTGTCATTAGTTTTTTGCTTTCCTTTTGCTGGGTTTTGTTGGTGGTTGCAATTATTTTCTGTTTATCTTTGGTGTGCAGCCTGTCTTTTCTAGGACTTTCTTATGATCTATCTTTTATTGGTTTGTAAACTTTGTGGTTTTGGATCCTTGTAAAACCCATTTTTTCCTCAATCAAAAACAAGTATATATTTATATGTACATATATACATTAATATGGATATATATGCATATATATAATATATAATATATATAAATGATAATTATTTAAGGTATATTCAAGTCCATTATACAATGCTAAAGTTGATATTGGTAAAGCGCTCTAAGTAAAGCCTATGTGCATATAGCATTGCATAGTGTTAAACGTGCACATGAAACAAGAGTCGACCAAGTCAAAATGCCACATATTTTTATCGGCATAAAGTGAAATGTTGGAAAAGGAAATGTAAACAGTTTAAAATGATAGAAGAAGCATTTGACAATGCTATCTATAAGGGTGCCAAAACATGAAATGTAGCACCAAAACTTGTAGCTTTAAGAAGCAACAATGAAGTCTTAAACTTGTAAATATGCATAAACTCAGTCAATGATAAGTTGGCAACATTATAGAGGGGTAGTCGAGTTTTAAACCAAGTAGGAAGTCTACCAAAAAGCTTGTTGTTTATTTGACTTAGTAAAAGAGTTTTGTTTTCTCTTGAGACAAGTCAACTTAGCCATTTGAAAGGTGAGGACTGTTATGTGTTGAAAATCTTAGTTTGATGAGTCATTTCATAAGGATAGAAAGGTGGCAGATGTATTAGCTTGTTTGTAGCATTTGGTTGCTCACATTTTAGTATAAATAGAGGTTCTCTTTCTACCATTTTTTACACTTTTCAATCTGATTATTCCGTTATTATTCTGTTGCATTTTTTGTGTAAAGTGATTTGAGAGCTTGAGAGTTAGTAAGTGGTTTTGTTAAGATATTTGGTAAGAGGCTAGAAGGGGGAATTGGGTTGTTCTTAGAGGAAGTTGAAAGTGAGCTTGGCCAATTAAGCTAGGAGGGAAGATTTATCAGTTGGAGCTTTTATATGGGCATGCTGATTTCTACTCCTTTGTTATTATGTTAGAAAGATTGTTTATTCATGATTTCCATGTTTGGAAAATAATGTATTATATGTGTGTTATGATGCTTGGATATTCTTTCACGTTTCTTGAATGTTTGTTGTATTTATGAAACCTTTCTATTTGGTTTATACTTATATAGATATATATGCTATATTAGAATTTATACAAATGTATTCTATTTGTACTATACGTATATTGTCAGTACTATACATAGTATGTCAATACTATAGGCACACAACATTAGATAGAGTTTCTTTAAGATACTTATTATTAATTTAATTTAAATATAAGTTAGTGGGAAGGTTATTCCTAGGGTTAGGATAATCCATGGGAAAGGGGATAACCTTTGAATATAATACTAATGGTAAAAAAAAAATCAAGCTATGAAGGTGGTGAAATAGATGACCCTCACTCGAAGTACTGGGTGATAATCTTTGGACAATGTAGTGTAAGTATCCACTATTGGAGTGAAAATGACACTGAGAGGGGAGGGGTGAATCAGTGTGTTAACATATTTTACCATTTTTCAAATCATAAACCATAGAAAACATTTGTTCTCAATATTTTAATGATAAATACATTAATGAGTTGAATGCAATCATTCATAAACTGAAATGAGAAATATAATAGAAAAACAATAGACAATACAACATTATCACAATAAAGTAGTGAAACCACAAATGAACAATGAGACACAAGATTTTTCGAGTGGAAAACCCTCCTGGGGTAGAAAACCCACTCTTGAAAATGCTGCCTTTTAGGCTCTTATTTGAAAACCACTGTCAACAATGCCTTATAGGCTAATTTATGAGTACCACCTCAAGGAGAACCAACCCCTCATTTTGAAACACCAATTTCAATGAGCACCAACCCCTCATTTTGAAACACCAATTTCAAGGAGCACCAACCCCTCATTTTGAAACACCAATTTCAAGGAGCACCAAGCCCTTTTCAGATTACAAAATAACAATAACACAAATGATCTCTCAGTTTTTATTTTAACTCACAGGAGTCTCTCAGTTAAATACCCCTAATATCCTCAAGGTTCTCAATTGAACCTTCAACATACTAGACGTACTTAAGCATCAAGAATTCTCATACTGCATTCTGTTTCTTCAGATTTTCTTTTATAGAGTTATCACATATGTTTCTCAAGAGCAGTCAACTCAAAAATGATCTATCACCGAATGCATGTATCTTACAAAATGTATATTCTCCCTCTTTTAACCTTCAACAAAGGTATATAGATAAGACAAATATTTTGTAGGTTATCTTTCAAGATTCCCAAAAATACAATGAAGTATGCACCATAGAAAATGATTTCTTTTGACAATATCGAAGAGATTTGATAGAAAAATGCATTTTAAGAAAATGACTCAGAACCCATCAAAGGCCGTGAAGGGTGGAATCCTCACTAGAAGAATCAGCTGTTACAAGTATACAAATAAACATATGCACCAATAATATCACTTCTACCTTTTTCGAAGAGATTTGCCCAAGCTGAATATTGTCCCTGGAAAGATTCTAGAAAACCCTTAAGCTAATGTCAGGTGGACAAATCATTAACGACCTTTTCCCGAAAACAACTTTCAGCCACATGATTTTGAACAAGGACCAGTAACATATCACAAACTGCCAAGAGTAAAACTCAATTTCCTACTATGCTTATTTTGATTGAAAGAGACAAGAGCTTTTTAGAAAACCAATAATGGAAAACAAATGAAACCAAAACCATAGCAGCTATTACTGACAGAGATTTCCAAAAATACCCATGATGAGGTCAAGAATAATTGAAAACCAAGCATGATTTTTTGAACAAGCAAGAATTTGAAGTGAAAAGAAATTTCCCTTTGAAAACATTCATTATTGAGAGGTAGGAATACCTAATATTCTCAATGAAACTAAAAATAGAGCATGAAAAAACTGTTGTGAAGAAATTACCAACCCAGCTATGGAGAAACCAACGAAACTCCTTTCTGTTTCGATCCCTCAACCAATGAAACACACCAGACTTAGCAGCCATACACCATTGAATAAACACTTATACTTGATTCCTGTCAAAGCCGTTACAGCCAGTTGAACCAACGAGAACTAGCAGTTACAAAGGATCCAATGGCGGTGGTTAGGGTTCTAAACCCTTGCTAAGAGAAGACAAAAAGATGTTGCTCAAGCTTTTCTTCCATTTATATTCGATGCCTTTGTCAAAATGAAGTGAGCTTTGAAGTCTGAAAGGAAAACATAATAATAATCAAGTAATCATAGTGCTTCTAAGTCCGCGAAATCAAGACACAATGAGAATCAACTTAATATAATGCAATGAGTCCGCTGTCAAAATGCCGACATAAACATTACTCCAAAAACCGATTCATTTTCTCACATGAAATCCCATAAACAATATCCAATGATTTAAAATAAAATTCTGACAAGAATGATAATATATTATGGCTGCCATGACATTTAAAAATGCCCTCTTCACAAGGTCGAAAACCTTTCATCAACGTAGACAAAGTCATATGCTTAGAAGAATTAAGGTGGCCGATCCCATAAATCAATGACTTTATTCAAAGTCATTTACCAATGTAATAAGGCCTGATAGGAGTGAAATCATTTTTGTCAAATGCTTAAGGAAACCCTATAGGGTTTACTTAATTTTAAATGTTGATTCCTTTATGCCTTTAAGAGAGATAACCTTTGATAAAAGCTTTTGTTAATAAAGGTTATAAAGATAATACCATAATTTCCAAACCAATATTGCCTTCGAGCCATAAACATTACCTTCACATATATATGCCAAGAAAAAACAATGATCACCTTTAGATGTTGATTATGATATCTAGCCAGTCTCATATACCAATGATGCCAAGAAGATATAAGCAAATGAACCAAGTACAGTGCACTAATATCAGATGCCTAGATCAACTTGATAATGATCCAATATTAATGAAGTCCTTATGCACCTGAACCAGTATGCTTTGTGCAAGCATAAAAAGTGCCACTCAAATACCATGTGAGGACAACTTCCAAGAAAACAAGCTAAATGTACCACAAACTGAAAAAGATCTCCTTTCTTATAGCAAAGCAGTATCAATGAAGCCAAACTCAAATTGATAATGAGAAATTGAAATGATATACTTGTGAAATGCCATAAAGAAGGCCCAACAACTTGTCAAATTGAATATCCTGAACCTTTTGCTTGATCACTTTAATGACCTGTAATAATGCTTTATCACACTATCAGTAACCATAACCATCTGAAAATATATTTCATTCATAAATTTGAACTAGAAGCCACATGAGCAAATCACACTGAATATCAACATGAAAAACTTGAATCATCATGAAAATCCCGAATCACCATAAACATGAATACCAATCCAACCTTGTAAACTCTGAAGCATAATAGGCAACAATAATTCAATGCATGCACATGAGGACATGTCACACAATCCGAAATACCATCAGCTTGAACATGTACGTGTAAATACCGTAACACCATTTGTGCCTTTGTCATCAAGGACAAACAACTAAGGGGTGAGAGCAACAAACTCCCCCTTTTTCCTAGATGGAAAACACAAATCTCTCTCCCCCTTTTTGCATCAAAGACAAAGGGTAGAAAAAAATGTGTAATGCCTCAAGTAGATATATATACCCAGATATGTACCAAATAATTATGCTGATATCATAGTAAGAATAACAATATGTCCTTTCCAAGAATCTCGGTCCATATCATCAACACCAAAGAAAAGGTACCATAAAATTATAATGCAACAAACCCAATTGACAAATGATACCTGAAGATTGAAGACTTGTTACCTTGGCACTTTTCTTTGTCATCAAGGATTGAAGACCGGTTACTTGAACATACCACCTTCTTTGTCATTTTAAACTTCATCCTCCATTGTCTCCTCACAAAAAAATTATTTGATTAGTACTGATACATTGAGTCACAAGAACATCTGAGAGGCTTTTCACCAAGATTCTTCCAAGATAAACCATTACATCAAAACCCAAGCATCCAAAAATAAGCTCATTTAAAACAATGTGCACTTTCATTACAAAAACTTCTTAAACCTATCAACCACTAGACCAAGCAAGATAAGTAACCACTGTGAAAAGCATATAAAGTAGATCACTGCCCAAAATATGTTACTGTCCAAAAAACAACATGAACCAATAGCATATAATGATTCAGAGCACCAAAAATAGACAAACAAGCTGCCAAAGCAAACCAATGGATCATGACAATGCATTACGAATCCATATTGCATCAACTTATCAACTGTAAACACAATGTTACTAGCATGAATAACCATGTACCAAAGCATCAAATATGACATCATCAAAGATATTATGAGCTTCTCCCCCAAACAAGATTCTCATTGGAATTTTCTTTCAAGCATAGTACTGTCATAAAACATGATACTATCACAATGTCACAAGCACTTTCACAGAAAAATCTCAAGACACTCTTACCAATATAGTGTCTTAGAGTTAATTTCCATAACTCTTCATAACTATTGCAAAGTATTGAACTTCTTGAAAGATCTTATCATTTATGCTCATTGTTATTGCTTTCACTCTCTAATTGGTTTAAGCAACATTCCTTGTCCTTCTACTGTACACCACATATTTGAACCTTCTCTGTCAACACAAACTATCATAGTATGCTGTCTAAAAGAATCCAAGATATATATAGCTCAAATATAACACAAAGATTATCACAACATCATTAGCGCTTATATCTATAAGTCACATTTTTAACATGTTCTCTAGAATCTTCACCATTTGATATTTGAATAAGAAAACTTAACTTCAATCATGAATCTACAATCTTCCAAGAGCATGAGTGAAAACCAATGACAAAAATTTATCTCTGAAACTCAACCAATCCTTCTTAGAGACAATGAATTATCAAGATGTATTCAAGGTTTGATTAGAAACAATCTTAACATAGTAATTCTTTAAAATTCAGGAAGAACTTCAGACAATATATCATCAAGTTTGTCATAAAAAGCACTAGTATGTCAGGAGCAAAGGCAAATTTAACCAAATTTCAAATTTCTATGTAGATGTCAAATATGCATGACCTCATATGACATTTACAACTTTTGAATGGTTAAACTAGAATATACCAATACCAATATTAATGAATGATTTCAAGACATCAAATATAAGCAACTTAAACACCTCTTGTATGTAGTCAACTTGCACCTTATGAATTGAGCCATCAAAGCATCAAACTCACCAAAGGATTGTCAATGTACTTCAAACTTGAATTCCTTAACAACCTGTAAAGCTGATCAGTTATACACAATGTAATAATCATAATGGTATCTATTATACCCAAGGCTCTCATAAAATTCCAATATCATATGCAGACCTTCATAATCAATACAATCGGAATAAACATAATGAAATATTGACATTTACAGACCACTTCTTTACTTCTTTTACCACCAATAGCAAATGCATGTTGTCATACCTCATTCTTGACTTCATAGGGGTAAAATGTGTTACCATAATAGACTCCCCCTGAGTATTTTCTTCTTCTCAAGACCTAGATGGTATCAACTATGCAAGGAGTGCACAAGGAGTTTTCACACATTCATCTTTATTGCTCTTCTTGTCATCTTGATTTCTCTTTCTTCTCCACACCAATGTAGACTTTTTCACTTGTTTGCTTAAAGTACTTGTCTTTCTATTAAATCTGCATTGCTTTACTTTATGCCCAATGTTATTACATTTGAAATAGATGAATTGGTGACTGATCTGAGGAACATAAGGCTTCCTAAAGACATTTCCAACTTTGTTCCCATCATAATTATCGCTTGTATTCATTCTACAATCTTTTCTAAAATGACCAAAGTTGTTACGATTGTAACACACTACATTTTCATTTCTAGAGACATTAGAATGATTCTTATTTGACCATCTCATGCAATCAATTGCCTTATGACCATAGTCATTACAAGCATAACAATATATTTAAAAATAATGATTATACCTAAATGAATGATCATGCCAAGGATGTGAAGATCTGAAGACATTTCTCCTATCTCTGTGAGTACCTTTGAATTGTCTTCTAGCAGTAGTGTTATCCTCTGATTTTGTTTTCTCTACACTCTTTGGTGTAGCAACATGGTGACCAAGATCAACCTTCATTCTTGGTGTAAACATTTTTCCATCCGCAGTAGCAAACACTCTTTTAGATTCTTTGATAGAGCTTTGTACAACCTCATATCCCTCTCCTACAGGATCCTTAGAATGATTTTGTTTGCCCAACATCTCATTCAATATATTAGTACTATGATCAAATTTCTGAATTTTATCTGATTGAACCTTGACACTTTCAAGCTCTTTTTTTAAAGCAATTACTTCTCCTTCAAGTTTTAGACAATCAAACTTTTTAACCTCCAAATCAGACCTTACAACATTTTCTATCCTCTTACATTCTTCAATTTCAATTTTCTGACTTATAATCATATCATCTTTAAGAGTTAGTTCTTTTAACAAGGAATCATTATCTAAACATTTATTTAAAGAAGCAATCTCATTTTCTAGTTTTTGTGTTTCTTGATCTTTATAACTTATACTAACACAAAGACAATCCTGAACTCTCTTGGCTTCTTCAAGCTGAGTCTTCAAAGAGACTATTGCTTGATTTGAAGTTTGTTCTTGAGCCAGAATGTGCTTTTTGAGTTTTTTAATCTATTTTAAAGCACATTTCAGTTCACCTTCTAGATCTACTTCACCATCTTCAATATCATTGCTATTTGTATCTTCTTGCTGAATGATTTCAGCCATGAATAATGTTTTATCTTCTTCAACTAAGGAATCTTTAGATTTAGTGTCTATTTCATCTTTACTAAACAAACTCTTCTTCTTTTTGAAGTTGATTTTTTGTTTAGGTTTATAGACCTTTTTCTTAGGCTATTTTTTAGATTTATCATTGTCACTGTTTTGATCACCGTAGGGGCACTTTGCAGCAAAGTGACCTATTTTTCCACAGTTAAAACACTTAAAGGGAAGTTTTCCTTTATATTTTCTAGATCCCTTTTTAAGCTTTCTAACAAAATGGGATTCTTTAGAATCAAAAAATTCTGACTCACTATCCTCATCTTTTTCTTTCTTTTCAATGTTAAAGGCAATTTATTTTCCTGTAGAATTGTTTTTACTAATTCTCATTTCATAGGCAGTTAGAGTACCTTGTAAACTATCTAAGGTAAGCTGGTCAAAGTGTTTCTTTTCTTCAAGAGTAGAAACCTTAGCTTCAAATTTAGGCAGTAAGGTTCTAATGACCTTAGTTACTACATCAAATTCTTTTATATCTTGTCCTAGCCCTTTCATAGCATTAACAATTTCATCAATTCTCAAGAAGTAATCAGCCACTTTTTCATCATCCCTCATTTTTATTTCCTCAAACTGATATTTTTAAGTAAGGACTTTTAACTTTTCATTTTCTTGATAAATGGTTTCAAGTTTGTTGTAGATTTCTCGAGCAGATTTGCGATTAGGCATATGAGCCCCACCAAGTAACCTTAAAGGAAGTTGCAATTAACACCTTAAGCGAACCAATTTTTTTTTTTTAAAGTGCATTTAACATACACATTCACTTACTAATTAACAACAACCTCTAAGGCTACAAGGTTAGGATTACTTAAACCCACACAAACATACATTATAACATAACATTATATACTTTATGAAATAAACATCATACATCATAAGGATACCACATGACATAATAAGATAAACATCCAAGATACAATCTCATAATCATTAACTTAAACCATAGTTACAACACTCATTCCCAGAATGAGGCAATAGAATAAATGTGTTACAATTACATAATTCCACCTCATAACATAAGAGGGATAAAATAACTTATACAATTGAAATATTACAATGCAAGAAATTACAACAAGAACCGCGAGCTGTCCATCTGGATGTCTCGCCACCAAGTACTGAAGATCAATGGGGACCCAACAGTTTTGGTGCATGTTCAAAGAACCATACAAATACAACAATAAAAACAAATGACTGTCCTAGATAGAGTGTCATCACATAGTTAGGTTTGATCTACCTCATTCCGGAATGAGTATTGTAATCTACTTTTAAGATAATGTAACCTGAAACTTATTTTACGTTATCCTAGTGTTAGAATCTTTAATGCTTTGTAAGTATGTGAAATTAAATGTATGGTTAATATTTTAATAAATGCTTTGTGATCAAGTGGCATGTATGTTTTGGTAATTAATGTAATATTGTCACGTTACCTTAGAGGTTGTTGTGAAGTGTTGTGCATCTTCTTTGTTAATAATGCACTTTTAAGGAAAAAAAATTATACGCTTCCGCGTTGAGTTGCAACTTCCTTTAGGGTCTCCGTATGGGCATTACAACATAAATTTAATAAAGACATCTTTAGTTAATGCACACAAGAGTGCATGTTTTCCTCTAGCATTAGTTTCATATTTTTTCTTTTCATCAACAATTGTGGGTAATGTAGCTGGCACAGTGTACCCATTTAAAACTATGCTCCACACATTTAGATCGATAAAAATCAGATATGTTTCCATTCTGATTTTCTAAAATACATAATCTATTCCATCAAATAATGGAGCTCTAGTCATGGATGTGCCTTCATGAGCTTGAGACATTTTAAATAGACTCCAAGACCAGAATCAATCCTAGGTGGTTTAGACCTATCAGAGGACCCTATGCTCTAATACCAATTGTTGGAGTGAAAATGACATTGAGAGGGGGGGTGAATTAGTCTCTTAACATATTTTACCATTTTTCAAATCATAAACCATAGCACACATTTGTTCTCAATATTTCAATGATAAATACATTCAGGAGTTGATTGCAATCATTCATAAACTGAAATGAGAAATGTAATAGCAAAAAAATAGACAATACAACATTATCATAGTAAAGCAGTGAAACCACAAATGAACAATGAAACTCAAGATTTGAGGAGTGGAAACCCTCATGGGGTAGAAAAACCACTCTTGAAAATGCTACCTTTAAGGCTCTATTTGAAAATCGTTGTCAACAATGCCTTATAGGCTAATTTCTGAGCACCAAATCAAGGAGCACCAACCCCTCATTTTGAAACACCAATTTCAAGGAGCACCAACCCCTTTTCAGATTACAGAATAACAATAACACATATGGTCTCTCTATTTTTCTTTTAACTCACAAGAGGCTCTTAGTTAAATACCTCTAATATCCTCAAGGTTCTCAGTTGAACCTTCAAAACACTAGACATACTTAAGCATCAAGAATTCTCATATTGCATTCTATTTCTTCAAATTTTCTTTTATAGAGTTATCACATATGTTTCTCAAGAACAGTCAACTCAAAAATGATCTATCACCGAATGCATGTATCTTACAAAATGTATATTCTCCCTCTTTTAACCTTCAACAAAGGTATATAGATAAGACAAATATTATGTCGGTTATCTTTCAAGATTCCCAAAAATACAATGAAGTATACACCATAGAAAATTATTTCTTATGATAATATCGAAGATATTTGATAGAAAAATGCATTTTAAGAAAATGACTCAGAACCCATCAAAGGCCGTGAAGGATGGAATCTTCACTAGAAGAATCAACTGTTACAAGTATACAAATAAACATATGCACCAATAATATCAATTCTTCCTTTTTCAAAGAGATTTGCTCAAGCTAAATATTGTCCCTGAAAAGATTCTAGAAAACCCTTAAGCCAATGTCAGGTGGACAAATCATTAACAACCTTTTCCCAAAAACAACTTTCAGCCATATGATTTTGAACACAGACCAATAACATATCACAAACTGCCAAGAGTAAAACTCGATTTGCCACTATGCTTAATTTGATTGAAAGAGACAAGAGCTTTTCAAAAAACCCATAATGGAAAACAAATGAAACTGAAACCATAGCAACTATTACTGATAGAGATTTCCAAAAATACCCATGATGAGGTCAAGAATAACCAAAAACCAAGCATGCTTTTCTGAACAAGAAAGAATCTGAAGTGAAAAGAAATTTCCCTTTGAAAACATTCATTATTGAGAGGTAGGAATACCTGATATTCTCAATGAAACTAAATATAGAGCATGACAAAACTGTTGTGAAGAAATTACCAACCCAGCTGTGGAGAAACCAATGGAACTCCTTTCTATTTCAAGCCCTCAACCAATGAAACACATCAGACTTAGTAGCCATACACATCATTGAATAAACAATGAGATTTGCTTCCTGTCAAAGTTGTTATAACCATCTGAACTAATAAGAACCAACAGTTACAAAGGCTCCAATGGCAGCGGTTAGGGTTCTAAACCCTTGATAAGAGAAGACAAAAATATGTTGCCCTAGCTTTTCTTCCATTTACATTCAATGCCTTTGTCAAAATGAAGCGAGCTTTGAAGTTCAAAAGGCAAACATAATAATAATCAAGTAATCATAGTGCTTCTAAGTCTGTGACACCAAGACACAATGAGAATCAACTTAATAGAATGCAATGAGTCCGTTGTCAAAATGATGACATAAACATTACTCCAAAAACTGATTCATTTTCTCACATGAAATCCCATAAACAATGTCCAATGATTTAAAATAAAATTCCAACAAGAATGATAATATATTATGGCTGCCATGACATTTAAAAATGCCCTCTTCATAGGGTTGAAAACCTTTCATCAACATAGACAAAGTCATATGCTTAGAAGAATTAAAGTGGATGACCCCATAAATCAATATGATTTTATTCAAAGTCATTTACCAATGTAATAAGGCCTGATAGGAGTTAAATCATTTGTATCAAATGCTTAACGAAACCTTATAAGGTTTACTTAATTTTAAATGTCGACTCCTTTATGCCTTTAAGAGAGATAACCTTTGATAAATTTTTTTGTTAAAGGTTATAGAGATAATACCATAATTTCCAAACCAATATTGCCTTCGAGCTATAAACATTACCTTCACATATATATGCCAAGAAAAAACAATGATCACCTTTAAATTCCGATTATGATATCAAGCCAATATCATATACCAATGATGCCAAGAAGATATAAGAAAATGAAAAAAGTACAATGCACTAATATCAGATGCTAAGATCAACTTGATAATGATCCAATATTAATGAAGTCCTTATGCACCTGAACCATTATGCTTTGTGCAAGCATAAAAAGTGCCACTCAAATACCATGTGAGGACAAATTACAAGAAACCAAGTTGAATGTACCACAAACTGAAAAAGATCTCCTTTCTTATAGCAAAGCAGTATCAATTAAGCCAAACTCAAAATGATAATGAGCAATTGAAATGATATACCTGTGACATGCCATAAAGAAGGCCCGACAATTTGTCAAACTGAATATCCTGATCCTTTTGCTTGGTCACTTTAATGACCTATAATAATTCTTTATCACACTGTCAGTAACCATAACCATCTGAAAATATATTTCATTCATAAATATGAACCTAAAGCCACATGAACAATATCACACTGAATATCAACATGAAAGACTTGAATCATCATGAAAATCCTGAATCACCATAAACATGAATACAAATCCAACCTTGTAAACTCTGAAGCATAATAGGAAACAATAATTCAATGCAAGCATATGAGGACATGTCAACCAATCCGAGATACCATCAGCCTGAACCTGTACCTGTAAATACCATAGCACCATTTGTGCCTTTGTCATCAAGGACAAACAACTGAGGGGTGAGAGCAACAACCACTGTTTACATTGTCAGTTCACTGTGATCCGATTTACATACTAGGTTGGGAATATCATATATATAGTTGTAGCCACATTATGGTAGCTCTAGATATGTAGGACACACCACCATGCTTAGAAAAGGCTAAGGAATGATGAGGTTACCAAGCCAATCTCTTTGTCAAAGGGAGGACCATCTCACTAAGTTTGGTAGATGTGCAAGGGGCTATAGTAAGTGCATGGTTGGTGAAAAATGCTTGAGCGATGCTTCTCCTCATGCAGTTGGCGAAAAATATTTGGAGGACATTTTGGACCATTTGTATTTCTAGTTCATGCAAGTTTGTTGAAGCTATGTATGTAATCATGTATCTATCTATATGGAAATTATAAATGTGAAATGTTATCTTGAATGTATGTAAAGTGAAATCATTACTTGTATTGGTGAAATGATTCTTTGATTATGCAATAGAAATGTTTGGAAAGGTTATGTTTCAAGTGGTGTATTTATTATTGAAAATAAAAGAAAACTTTTATTGCTCATAATGTTAGATGCATAAACTATTCACTTTTGGGTAAAACATAGTAAAATTATTGAATGGAACAATGTGCATGTTACACATGGTATCAGAGCTTCTAGGTTCAACTCTGGAACCTATGTGCTCGCTATGTTTCCAATCCAATATTATATGAGTTTAATGTTTAGAAATTCTTGTGCTAGGAAATGAGCACTACCTACAAATCCAGAAGGAAAGAGAAGCCCTTGTTGGAACCATTGAGGGAACTAATTATGACAATGCCATTTGGTTGAGCGATACTTAGAATTTTAGTCATGCCCTTTCATGAATTAGTCAAGAGAAGAGAAGGATGCAAGAAGCTATCAACTTCGTACGTTTTGTCTCCCCGACCAATTCAGACTCCTTAACACTTTCCAGGTATATGCCCTCAAAATATAGTGTTAGTTCAGTCATGATATTTAGGTATCCTCATGTCCTTCCTTTAGTGGAAGTTATTGTAATAGCCACAAGTGATGAATCAGAGGGTCATGTACCTCAAAATTATGTATCTGAGGATATATCAGAGGGTTATTTCCATTTTGATGATGTATATGAGAAAAAATATAATGGGTATACCCCACGAAGTTATGTATCAGAGAGTGAATCCAAGGGATTCTCTCCCTTAGACTATTTGAATAGTTATTCTATGTAAAATCAAGGAAATTGAAATCCTTTTTGATTATAATGAAAAACATGTTTTGGAAAAACTCGTGTATGAGATCTTTTAGAATTTCTTATGTGAATGATATGTCTTTTGGAATTTTGTTAAAATTGAGAAAATTTTCATAGATCTAATTAATATGAAACCTCTAGGTATAACTATTCTTGGGAAAAATGGTTAGGACAAGAACTAACGTTGGGAGAAGTCAAGAAGTAGGTCAAGGTGCTAAGAATACCAAAGCTAAGTTGGATTGAATTCTAGTTATCATGGATGAAACAAGAGCAATAATAGGAAACCTTGAACAAGAAGTTAGGGAAAAGGAAAGAGAGGAACAATAAGTTCCAAATAATGAAGAAGAAGTTCCCAACAACAAAAAAGAAGGGGAGAATTCTCATGATCTTACTCAGTCTACTGAACATGAGAATGTTAAATCACAATATTAGACTGAGGGAACCAAAAGGAAACATTTGGAAAGTGAGTTATCTTGTGACATGAGAAAAATCAAACCACCAAAATTTGAAGGTAGTACTACTGGAGATGCAATGGAAGTATGGCTTATAGAGATGGAGAAGTATTTCAAAATCAGAAATTACTCCAAAGTCACTAAAGCCTTTTGGGGAGCATTTCAATTGGTTGGTGAAGCATCCAACTAGTAGATGAAAAAGAAGATGGAGCTTGGGCTTAGTTCCTTAAGTCTCACTTGGAGAGAATTTGCAGAGATTTTCCAAAAGCGATGGTTACCTTAACTCTTTTATGACCAAAAGCTCATTGACTTCCAAAACCTAAGGCAAGGTGACTCCTCAATAAATGTGTATTGTGAGAAGTTCACTCAACTTTTAAAGTACGTACCTATGTACCAAAAGGATGAGCTATTTTGTATAAGAAAGTTTATCATGGGTCTTTATGTTCAAATAGGTGGTGACGTAGATGTGTATGGTACAACTACCATGGACTTGGTTTAGGAGAAAGTAATTAAGTTGCAACAAAGGCTTAAGTCTATCTCGAACTACCAGGAGAAAAATAGAAAGAAGTTCAATTGGTCACAGACAAATCAAGTTCCAAAGAAGCCCAGTGAAGGGAAAATTTTTTAAAAGCAAGGGGACAAGGGACCCAAAAATAATTAGAATGAACCAAATAGAGATCATAGGGGAAACAACAATAATTTAAACTACAAATTTGATAGAAATGATGGTGGAAATGAAAGTAATTATAGAAGACTTGCGAAAAGGAGGGGACCAGTGAAAGGATGTTATACATCTGGTGGGGATCACTATGCGAGTCATTGTCCAAGAAAACCATTAGGGTCACAACCACATGGTAACTCTCCTCCACGTCAAAGAGCTGCATTTCAATAAAGGATTCATGCTGTAGTGGATAATCAACAAGTGGAGTACTAGATTACTCTAATAGAAGTTTCAGATACTTTGTGTGGAATTCCCATTTCAATTTTAATATATACTAGTGCCACAATTTTTTTTATTTCTCCTAGAATAGCCAGTCAAATATCTAGAAAAGCTAGCTCCATGGAAAAGTATTGGGTTGTTGAATATGCAAACTAGATAAGAGCTGAAGTGAGTCAATGTCTATTCGAAGAAAGGGTTGAACTTCTGAGTTTCTCTACATAAGTGAATTTTTATGTAGCTCCCTTAGGTTCTTATGATGTCATCTTAGGGATGAATTGGTTATGAAAACATAGGGCCAAAGTAGATTTTCATGCAAAAATAGTTGAATGCTTAGATGATCTAGGTAATTGGGTATCATTGCAAGGAATGCCTAGAAAGGTTAAGCTATGACATATATCCGGTATACAAATGCATAGAGAAAATAAGAAAGGTTGTCAACTCTTTACTGATAAAAATGGAGAAACTTGAGGAACAAAAGGAGTTCATTTCTCAAGATGATGTAGTATATTATGGACCTCAAGACTCCCAAGATGTCAAATAAGGTGAGGTGTTGGAATCTAGAAAAATGGACATGGAGAAATATCCTATCCTATAGAAATCTGTGGATGTATTTCTAGATGAATTACCTAGATTATCTCCCAAGAAAATATTTGATTTCTCCATCGACATAGTTCTAGGGTTGGAACCTATATCAAAAGTACCATATAGGATGACCACAACTGAATTATGGAGTTAAATGCACAATTAGAAGAATTATTGTCCAAGGGACTAATAAGACCCAGTGTTTCACCCTAGGGAGAACCAATGATCTTTGTGAAGAAGAAAGATGGTATGTCGTGCTTATGTATTGAATATCAGTTGGTTAACAAAGCAATGATAAATAATAAGTATTATCGATGATCTCTTTGATTAGATGCACGGAGCGATTGTGTTTTCAAAGATTGTTCTATGTTCAAGCTATCACCAACTAAGAATCAAGGATGAAGATATTTTCAAGACATCTTTCAGAACTAGATACGGTCATTAAAAGTTCATAACCCTACTATTTGGGCTAACGAATGCACCAAAAATATTTATGAACCTAATGAACAATGCATTTAGGGACTGTTTGGATAGGTTTGTGTTGGTCTTCTTGGATGATATTTTAATCTACTCCAAGAATGAAGAGGAACATATCAAGCATCTAGAGATTGTTCTCCAATGATTGAGAGAGCATAAGCTATACAAAAAACTCTTGAAGCGTATCTTCTTCCAGAAGGAAGTAAAATATGCGGGTCATGTTATTTCAGTTGAAGGGATTGTAGTTGATCCAACAAAGATAAAAGTAGTGCTAGAGTGGCCGATGCCTAAGAATGTTTTGGAATTCAAAAGTTTTATTGGTTTGGCTGGGTATTACCGTAAGTTTGTTGAAATATTTTCAAGAATAGATTTTCCCATCACGTCATTGCAAAAGAAAGAGAAGAATTTTGAGTGGTCTGAGAAATGTCAAGAAGCATTTGACCAACTCAAGGAAAGGTTGGCCACAAAATTGATACTAAAAGTACCAGATCTAGATGGTGACTTTTTAGTTATTATAGATGCTTCAGGAGAAGGTTTAGGTGGAGTATTGATGCAAGAAGGGTGAGTCATAACTTATGAGTCAAGGAAGCTGAAGCCTTATGAAAAAAATTATGCTTCGCATGATTTTAGTTAGCAATAGTTGTCAATGCATTACAAATTTGGAGACATTATCTGTTGGGGAAACCATTTGAAATAAAGACTAATCATCATGGTTTAAAGTGTTTTTTCACTCAACCTAATTTGAATGCATGACAAAGGAGATTGTTGGAATTAATATTTGATTATGATTTCAACATCAATTATATCAAGGGAAATTGGGTTGTTGATGCCCTAAGTTGTAGGAGGTATATCTCGTAATGATATAAATCCAAACTACCTTCTAAGGTCAATGTTGCAGGGATCTAAGGGTGATGAGTTTTATGGACAAATCAGGCAAGAAATCTTAGAAAATTTGTAAGATCGAAGGTACGAGGGATATCAATTTGAACCTAATGGTTTGTTGAGATTAAACGGAAGTATTTATGTACCTAAAAATGGGGAATTAAGAAGCATGGTATGGAAAGAAGTTCATAATGTACCATATTCAGGACATCCTGGTGTAACTAAGATGTTGGTCGATGTAAAGCCATTATATTTCTGGAAGGGAATGAAAGGGGATATAATGAGATTTGTAGCAAGTTTATTAGAATGTTAAAGAGTGAAAGAAAAGCATCATCATCCTATAGGTATTTTGTATCCACATGAAGTTCCAAAAAGCAAGTGGCAAGTTATTAGTATGAATTTTGTGCAAGTTCTTTCAATGTTGAGGAATAAGTACAATGCCTTTTTGGTAGTGGTTGACAAGCTTACAAAGCTAGCTCACTTCATAACAATGAATCTGATTGATGGTGCTCATGTAATAGAATGGAATTTTATTCAGGAGATATTTAGATTACATGAGATTCCTAAAAATATCATTTTCGATAGGGATGCTCATGTGACATCTAGATTTTGGAAAACCTTGTTTTCTTCACTTGGGACTCAACTGAACATAAGTTCTACATATCATCTAAAAATGGATGGAAAAAATGAAAGGGTGAAGTAAGTATTAGAATACCTACTAAGTATGTATTGCATGGATCAAAAAAAAATTTGGAGGATTACCTAGCTTTGGTAGAGTTTTCATATAACAACTCCTATCATTCTATGATCAAGATGACTCCATTTGAAGCATTATATGGCGAGAAGTGTCAAACTCCTATAAGTTGGGATAAGCTTGAATATAGGATAATCCTTGGGCCAAAGATGTTACCAAAAATGGAGAACAAGTTGAAATTATCAAGCAAAGGCTAGCAAAAGCTAACAATAGGCAGAAAATTTATGTTGATTCTAAATGGGTACCCAAAAATTTCTCAGTAGGGGATAAGGTTTTGTTGAGATTTAAACCTCACAAGAGTTCTATCAAGTTTGGAAAGTCATCCAAACTAGCTTCATGTTATGTAAGTCATTTTGAGGTTATAGAAGAAGTCAAACATGTCACATATAGAATTACCTTGCCATCAGCTCTTGCTAGGATGCATAACGTCTTTCATGTCTCCTATCTTAAGAAGTATATACTAGGCAATAACCATGTTATTGATTGAAATTATTTATAGGTACAAGACCCAAGAGTGGTAACAATCAAGCCTCTCAAGGTGCTTAGAACATGTAAGCACCACTTATGTAATAGAGAGGTTTTGCAATGTAAGCTCCAATGGGATAAGTATGCAGAAGATTCTACCACATGGGAAGACTATGCTGAAATTGAAGCAAAAGTTTCCACAAGTCTTGCTAGATTTTGAAAACTCTTGAAATTTTTTTTTTTTGTGATGTTGTGCTTTATGTTATGATCATATTTGATACTTAAAATCATCGGGGATGATGATTCATGAGGGGGGAATATGTTAGACCCCGTGTGATATTACCTATTTACTATTACTTTGTTTGGTAAAAATGCTTTAATATATGTGAATGTGTCTTGTAAATGAATCTTGATGGAAATATTATGAATGAATGTTTGATACAATTTAATGTTTTATAATGATTTTGTATATGAAATAAATGTGATGCATATGAATGCATTATTAGCTAACTATTGCTATGATGTACTAAGCTGATTGAAAGAATAGGTCCAAAAATCTGGAAGAGAGGGGAAGTATCACTCAGGAGAAGAACTTGGTATGCTAACCCTTAATTAAGTCTAATTGATCATTCACACACTCACACCCTATTTGGTTTTAGAGTCAAGTTAGTTCGGGTAAATTGTAAGTGATCTTCAGTTTTAGTTGTTTTTTATGAATGTTTGGATTGAGGAATGTGATTAAGTCTTGATGTCAAGTGGAAGTCCTTCCTTGTGTGTTTATTTTTATATCAATTAGATATATACATAAAATGTGTATATATATGTATATATGTATGCGTCTACGATAAAATCATACATGTGAGTGAATATGTACATGAGTATACATAGGTAGACATATCTACACATGCTCATGGACAGATTGCCCATATGCATGGGAATACTGATTGGACTAAGGTGAAACACACACACACATACACTTTGTGTATACATGACGATTGATGGATATGAGAGTATAAGTGTTTTTATAAAGGTATTAAAATAATATTATGTATATATGTAATGTTATTTGATATATGTTTATGTATATATATGTAATGTTATTCGATATATGTTTATATATGTGTTAATTGGAAATTAAAATATTTGATAATCATGAGTAATAAGTATATATACATATATACATGTATATATATTAAGATGAATATATATATATATGTATATATTATATATATAATACATGTAGTGTAGAAAAATGTACTCTTTTACATTTTCACACTTTTTTTGGGCCCTCTTAATTAAATTGGACTTAATTATGCCTTAATAAGCCCTATTTTACATCTACAATGTTACGCCCCGTATGTTATTACCTATTTAATATTACCTTGTTTGGTAAATTGCTTCAATAAATGTGAATGTGTTTTATTTATGAATTATAATGGAAATATGTTGAATTGATATTTGATTCAATTAAATGCTTTATGATTCACTATATGAAATATATAATGTGAATATGACATATATGAGAGGTATATGAATGCATTGATTCAACTAACTATTGCTATGGTGAACTAAGTTGAATGTAGGAATAGGTTCAAGCCTCCAAAAGAGAGGGGAAGTATCACTCAAGAGAAGACCTTGGTCTGATAACCTCTAATTCAGTCTTACTGAGCATTCACACACTCACACCCTAGTTGGTCTTAGTTGAGTCAAGCTAGACGGGTAGATGGTAAGTGATCTTTAGTGTAGTTGTGTGTGTTTATTTTAATTTGAGATCTTGTTTATGAATGTTTGGAATGAGGGATGTGATGAAGTCTTGAAGTTGTGTTGAATTCATTCCTTGAGTGTTTACTTTTATATCGATATGATATATGTATTTAATGTATATATATGTATATATGTACGTGTCTATGGTAAACTCATACACCTGAGTAAATATGTACATGAGTATACGTAGGTAGATGTACCTATGCATGCTCATGGATGGATTACCCATATGCATGTGAATACCAATTGGACTAAGGTGAAATATATATATATGTGTATATATATATTCCATGTATATATATCGATTGATGAAATTGTGCGTATGAGTGTTCTTATAAATATATTAAAATAATATTGCATATATGTATACATGTAGTATTTATATATTAATATATATGTGTTAATTAATATAGTAACATATATATTAATATGTATAATTAATTATATATGTACATATACATAGTATTATTCTTTATTTATATATTATATATAATTGTTTATTGATTAAATGTATTTGATAAAATTTATGAAATGAATATATATATGTTGATATATATTTTAATAAATATATATACACACACACCCACATATATGTAATATATAATAATATATAAATGATTGTTATTATGATAATCTCCAAAGCGCATAATATAGTGCTGATTTAAGTGAAGCGCTGATTATGATTGTTAATATGGTAAAGCAAAGAAAATATTATAGCATGTGGCGCATAAAGAATTTAGCACAAATTTTGGTGGAATATAAACTAGTTGCATGAATTTTAAAGAAAGTAAGTCAAACAAAGAACAAAGCACGTTGGAGTTCATGCACAATTGTGTAAGCATTATAAAGGAAGTTTAAATTGTTTTAAATGCCTTTGGAAAATTAAAAAACCCACACTATGAAGTTGGCACTAAACATAAGAGGTGGCACCATATTTGCTAGAGTTTGGAATGCTTAAGAGGTCTTTGAATTATGCATAAGCCTGCAAATAGAATAGAGAC